>OY720441.1:313622850-313817226 GCA_963082915.1 Dolichopus griseipennis | reverse complement strand
GTCAGTTCATCAAAATTAATGTTTAATTTTAAAAGTATGTTCTACATCACCTAAGTTACAAATATTTAAAAATTTAGATATTTTTAATTTTAAGTTTGTAATAGCTTTTGAATAAGGATGATTCCGATTTTTTCCTATTCATTTTATCCTGTTATTTCCAAGAATCTGAACCTAAATCCAACCGCCAAAACTTTTCCTGTTCAACGGATTGCATTGTGATTTGTATCAAAATTTTTCTTCTCAAAATCTTTTTCGGAATTTTTTTAATTTTAGCAAAATTATGATTAAACACTAAATTAAATTTTTTTCGATTTTATAAAAGTCCATACTAATTTCGAAAGATCTAACTTCTCCTAAGAGATCTTACCTCTCCTAAAATTTCAAGTTCCTAACTTCAACGGTTTAAAAGATTAAAAAATTAGAAGGGTTAACAATTTAGCTTAAATAGAGTCTCGCAAGTAAATTAAAATACCGTATGGCAACCTAACATTTTTATTTTACATATATTTTTAAAACGTTGATGGCATCTTTCTTTTACCGCCTTCAGATTGAGAATATACTTTATAGAACTATTGTTTTAACAATTTAATTTTAGGACTTTTTTTGAATTTGGGGGCTGTGACTCCGTAACGGGTGGCGCAACAGAAAAAAGTTCTTCGGAAGAAATGTCGTTTCTTTATTTCAAATAGTGTAGAAATTTTCTAAACATACGGACGGACAAATAAAAAGACATAGTAAAATTATATAAGCTCATTTTTTCAAAATTTATTAAAAATGTTCTCAAAATGGAAGGGACTCGTAAATAGATTACTTTTTTTAAGCACCTTGAACGTTTTTTTGCTATTTTATTGTAATATGTATACACATTTGTAACAGATTTCGTTTAAAATAAAATACAGTTTATCTTTATCTGATTTCCATTCTTTACTTATCGTTTTAATTTTAAACTAACTTTTATAATAATAAGAATTTTAAATATATAGTACTTAAAGTTAGATGACTTATTGATTAATATGAACAAATAAAATCAATTAGCTCTTACTACTAGGATTAGTAACAAACACTTCACAATTTTTAAATAAAAGGAAGGTTTTGCATCAAACTTTAAAAAGAATGAACAACATCTTACTTTAGCTTGAAGCATATCTTTTATTGAATATGTAAAGATGTTTGATGCTTCGTTTCATATGAATAAAATGAAGGTATAGTCGTAAGTTATTCTTAGTCCTGTCGTCTTAAAGGCAATTAAGCATATGCTAAAATTATATTGTCATTTAAGTAACTTTTAAGCATACGCTCAGTATTGAAGCTCTGTTTTGTTTAGTAAAAGCCTGAATTTATTTATTTTTATTTATATGAATTTGTGTATGTTCTTCGTAGGTTTTGCTCTTACTTTGAGCAGATTCTCCCACTTTCAACAATTTATAAATTTATAACATAAAGAACACGTGAATTCTTTAAACCAATTTGGTCTTTACTGAAATTTTACAAAAACTCAAAATTTTGTAATTTAATATTTTATAATAGTATAAAATCAGAATTCAAGGAAATCATTGGAAAAATCCTAAAAGTCTCTTTTAATTTTAATGTCTGACTTAATTGAATTTAAGAATATTATAAAGTTCTTTCAATATTCCTCCAAATTTCCTCATTTATCTTATATTATTCATTATATCTGACCAACAGTGTAGTGTTACAGATTTGCTTTCATGTGGAAGGCTTTAGATCAGACCATAACTAATAAAACTAATATCGTAAAATTGTATAATTAATTATATCGTAATATAAAGTAAGATTTAATAAAAATATATAAGTAACTCTTGTGTAAGATAATAGATGGCGCACAAAATTAGAATTTGTATATTCATAATCTTTAACAATATAGCTACAGCCGAGTAACCAACTGCTTAGTGAATATAACGATTAAAGAAACTGAACTTAGCCTAAATAGACTTGGTGAATTCTCTTTACTTCTTAAAGGAGTGGAAAAAAAATTAAACCAATCCATTATTCCAATCCCAATTTCTAAAGCTACCTATATCAACTCTCATCCTCAAAATTAAATTATGAAAAGCCAATTCATTTGTACATTTGTATCAAAGGCCACTCCAAAAGTGCTTTAAAGTCACATACTAGCCAAAGGAACTGTGAACGGTTGCAATGGGTGATTTTTGATGATTTTCATGACCCTAGTTAAAACGAGGAAGAGTGTGGAAGAGTAGACTGTGTCAACTCTGGGATACCCGTATGACCCTTATATAAACACTAGCTTATACCCGGTGCGCGTTGCTGCGCCTCTCAATAGAGTTTTAGTTGAAGTTGATGTTACTGCAAAAAGTTAACACAAAAATTACACACGGTTATCACATGTAAATTTTAAAATGTATGAAAGCAATCTTTTTAAAACGATTTTCTAGGATTATTCTAATAATTTTTGAAACTTTCTGTAATTCAAAGCAGTTCAAACTACTTTCCAAAATTTGATGTAATTTACTTCCAAAAATTTTTTTTTGACCAAACGTAGGACCGACTATTAACAGACTCAACTCCATTTTCAAGTTGCTTCACACATAAAAAAATTGAGGTCAACCGATCAAATCGTTTCTAATTTAGAGTAAAGTATTGAAAAAACCTATAAAAAGCTGTCGGGCCGCAATGGGTTAATGGAACTCAACAAAATTTTTTTTAGGGCTTTCTCTTAAGCCAAAGCAGAATTTCGGAAAATCGGACAAAATTTGGACCCAAAATTTTTTTTGACCACCCGCCGGCCCGACATGGGTTAACAAATTCCAAAACTGTTAATAGTGTCAACTCAATTGTCAAAGAGCATGACATATACAAAATTTGAAGTCAATTGGTCAAACCGTTTCGAATTTAGAGTAAAGTATTGAAAAAACCTATAAAAAGCTGTCGGGCCGCAATGGGTTAATGGAACTCAACAAAATTTTTTTTAGGGCTTTCTCTTAAGCCAAAGCAGAATTTCGGAAAATCGGACAAAATTTGGACCCAAAATTTTTTTTGACCACCCGCCGGCCCGACATGGGTTAACAAATTCCAAAACTGTTAATAGTGTCAACTCAATTGTCAAAGAGCATGACATATACAAAATTTGAAGTCAATCGGTCAAACCGTTTTCATTTTAGAACAAAGAAGTTTAAATACTTGCACCACAGCCCCAACTTGGCGGTCCGTCAGAGCAAAATTTTTGGGCCACGATTTCTTTCCGTACCCAAAAACCTCTATATACAAATTTTCATGAAAATCGGCTGGGCAGTTTAGGAGCTAACTCGTTACATACAAACAAACAAACAAACAAATAAACAAACTTTCGCTTTTATATATATAGATTATATCATTATTATTATAAAAATTAATTACTTTTGGCAAAATTTCAAACATACCAGCTTTATTTGGTGAAATATAATGCTCATATAAAAGAAGCAGTTGTATGGCAGCTAATCGAACCCATTTCAGTAGATCATCCAAATTTTGCAGTAACTTTGGCCATTACACTAAACTATTTTTGGCAAAACTTCAGACACCCAGCTTCATTAGGTGTAGAGTAATTCTCATATAAAATAAGAAGTTGTATGGCAGCTACTCGAACCCACTGCAGTAGACCAACCAAATTTTGCAGAAACTTTGGCCATAAAACTAAACTACTTTTTGCAAAATTTCAGACACGCAGCTGTAATAGGTACAGAGTAATACTTATATAAAATAAGAAGTTCTTTCGAACAATTAGTTTTTGATTATATATATATTCTTATATTATTTTAAACAATACTTCGATCTAAGTGTTTTAATTCTTCAAACAAACTTATTATCCAACATATTTTTCTCTACATATTATTTATCTACTTAATTTCCAGGAAACTTCAAAAATTGTATATTACATAATTCAACTTACATTATGTCAAAATTCAAATAAACATTCATATATGTACTCGTATTATATAATTTCAATATTATTAAGCATAAATTATATTTTAATAACTGATGCATTCCCTCTATATCATTTGATTCAAGTTTTTTGTATTTAATTAAATTTTATAAATTAAATTCCCATAACTTGAAAACATTTAATAATATTAAATTCTTAATGAATTTATAAATTCAATCTGAAAAATGCTAAATTAAATTTTGAATAATTTCCGTTTAATCATTTCAAAATTATATTCTGTGGTCCCAAGAAAAAACGATTTAACTTTTGTTTCTGCAGAAAATTTTAATCAAAATTAAAATCAAGATTTGAAAATATATTTAAAGAAGGGGGCTTAATGTTTTGAAAGCAATTATAAAAAATTTGTACCTAATAATAATTAGAAAATGTAAGTGAGCTTGAAGACTCACTAAATCTATGAATACAACAATTTCAATCCAAAATAAAAACAAAAGTTTGAACCCTTTGAACGTTAAGCCTAGAGTTGTAAAAAGCTGAAATTACAATACAATTCATCGCTAAACTTAAATTTTAAGTCCACTCAAACGCATTTCATTTAATTGCATCAAGTTTGATTCCATTTAACCTGTAACCGCATTGTAAGATGAAATTCAAATTTGGAAATAAGTTGAACTCGCATTTAGGTACGCAAATTTCATTGTGTTTTGAGTAGTTTGCAGGATTTTCATAGTCCGCTTCAAAAGAAACTCCTTTTATTAACTCCGATTCAGTAATTGTCAATAGATAGTGCATGATTATTGCAACTGTAAATATTTATAAATTTGTAATTTAGTTTAGATTAACAATTTAGACGATTATTTCTGGATAACATCGAGATTACATTATTTCATCAAAACATGCATATGTACAAATGTACAGTTCTCTTTAAACATAAAAGTATATCTAAGTTATGTGAACGGTATTTAATTAAAGAAAGTCCATTATATTTGTTCAACGAATTAAATGAGAAATTCACCCTTTTTTAAGGAAATCATTGAGATTGAAATATTAAATAATTACGTCGTTTTTCAATTTTGATTAAGTGACCGTAAAGTTCACCATTTTCTTTTATTTACCTGAATCATTCCACTTTATGCTTTTATGAAAACATATACATATATATTTAGATCTTAAACATAGGTAATTTAATTGAGTTTAATTTGATTGAAAAAATTCCATCATTTGCTAAAATAAATTTTCACAAACAAATTATTCGCCGCGAAAATTAATTTTATTTATTTCAAAATTGACCAATTAAAATATGCTTTTTAAAAGTAAATTAATTAGCAGATTATTTTGTTTTACTTTATGCGGATTATAAAAAAAATCTTAGAATACATAGCTTTCATATTATATTAAAGTGTATACAGGTTAACGAACTTGCAACTAGTTTAAATTAACTTAAAAAGTGTTAATAGCACCTACGGTAAAACTGGCTATTACTAAAACAAATTTAAATATACTATTGCTGCACATTGTCATCTGAAGCCTTCGTTTTTTTATATTTTTTAGAGCAGCGTCAGCTCAAACTAATTTTGATGTGATCTATTTTGAACTATAAAAAACTTGAATATCTTTGAGCTTATGTACTAGAAGTACGATGTCAGTAGATTCCAAAGAACCGAATTCTTGTCTCTAAAGGTGGTTGTTATCTTCCATAAACACTAATATTACTCTTGGTAGTTTCAGATTTTTTTTAATTCAACCAGTCGTTGACGTGGTCAACATAGTAGAACTTTAGCACTAACTGGAGATGATTAGTCTCCATCTGAAAATTTGAAACTACCAAGAGTAATCTTAGTGCCTATGGAAAATTACAACTGTAGGATATGATTATAACTGTAGAACTGATTACAACAAGGAAAAACTGCAGAGACATAAACTACGCTACCTTAGATATAAGTTCCAAAGATTACCTGGCGACGCAGCATAATAAATAAACTAAATCAGTGAAACCTTCAATTAAAACCGTATGTCACATTGAAGTCCTACTGTGCAATTTTCGGAATAATAATGGACAAAAAGTATTTTAAAAAATTATGCATTGCCAAGACTCTTTTTTTAAGGGAGGAAAAAACCTTCAAAAGTCACTTGAAATCCAAGTCCTCCAGGTAATGTGGGATCTCTATTCAACTAAAACAATCTCCCCTCGTAGTTAAATTAATGGGATAACCGTTCTAGCTGCTCGTGCAGTATTATGGCTGAAAAGTAGCGAGAAGACATATATATAAATGTCTATCAAAGGTTGAATGGACAACCCAAGAAGTATAAGTTGATTTTCTTCTTGAATTTTTCTAGATCATATGTATCGGGTAACACATATGGGGGTAATATGTTCCACAATTGAAGGTGCGACTTAAAAAAGAGTTTCTAATTAAAGAGTTGTTGTTCTACAAAGCTCTACTGTATATGAATGAGATTGATCTGCTGCAGGAATTATAATAAATATTTTATAATTATCTTGCCCAGAACGACAAATGAGCATCTTCAGAATAGTAAATACATATTTCCACATCTTTATAACTATTAATGCCATATAGTTTATTCTGTTTTGAAAAAGTAACCTAAATCTGCTAAACTCCAAAATAACATAATAGTTTTTCATTTATTAAAAAAATCAAAAACCTGATAAGACAACACCAACAATTTGTTTTAAATGAATGAATCCACTTTTCTTTGAAGGATTTACCTACGATTTTTTTCTTTATAACAAAATGAAATTAGTTCAAACTAGTCTTCTATCATTAGCTTACTTAAGTAATTACTTTAAAAGTATTAAAATTAGTTCACTAATGAATTATAACAAATTTCATAATTGTAACTGTTATTAATTTTCTTTCATTTCATTTTAAACAAATTTTAAACGAATCCACAATGTTGTCAACAAAATTTTCATTATTCTTATTATATAATTGGAATAGGTATTGCAACAAAGGTATATCACTGCAATTTCATCGTTGCAAAAAAACGAACTGAAAAAAAGGTAAAAATTTATCAAAATAAATTTTATTAGAAAAAGAAAACGCTGATAGTTTTTGTTATATTCTTCACTTTTGTAATGATTTTCAGTTTTGGTAATTTTTATCATTTTCTTATCATTAAAAGTCTGCTACAGAAAACATTGATAATGTTTTATAACTATAATTATTTCAATTAGTCGATCCCGTTTACCGACTTTCAAGACTTCTAAAACGTTATAATAATAAATTAATGGACTTAATGGAGATAGAAACTTTTCTAAAATGCCTCGTCTGGGGTTGATCTGCGGACCTCGAAAAAGCTTTGTTTATAAAATGATTATTACTTATATCTTAAGTTTTTAAAGTGTATTCACACAAGGATATTTAGAAACAATATAAATAAGGTTGTGAAGATTTTAGAATCCAAGCACTTTTAATTTCCGAGTTGTACTAGCGGACGCCTATTACAGCCGAGTAATCAACGGCTTAGTGAATATTATGATTAAAAAGAAACTGAAGCCAAGTTTAAAATAAACTTGGTGAATGCCCTATACTCCTTAAAGGAGTGGAAAAGGAATAAAAAAAAAAAAAAAAAACTAGCGGACGCACATTTAACTAGATAGGATAAAATAAAATTTTTATTACTTTTATTCTGTTAAAAACCTAAAGTTGATCAGGCAGGTCATTAAATGGAAGGCTTCGTCATCTGTTGCAGCTTATTCAATTTCCATAATCTGTGCAGCGTCATCTGAATAGTTCAACTGTGTAAGGATGAGCATCTTCCGCACTGCTTGTCTCTCGTTGAAAAATATTAAGTTTAATGAATTAGTTGTTTAATTTCTTTAAAATAGGTGTTAGTCATTACAAGATATCTATAAAAGAAGGTCAATGTCTCAACTGTACGGCAATGTCTGAGTGAAATGAGCGTTGGGATTGAGATTGATGTTTATAAGAAAAATAGGTGTATGTTCGCCACATTATTCAGATATCCTAGCAGCGTAATAGGAGTTCCAGAGGAAATGTGTGTATTCTACTCCGTTTTTGGAATATATATTTTTAAATGTTGGGAAGATACGTTGGGGAGATGCTAGAATTTTGCAGTGATAGGAGAAACCGAAACACTTAACGGCAACTAAAGTTACACCAAAAATTGCATCTCAAAAGTACACAGTAGATTTTTTGAATTATATAATTTAAACAAAAAATAAACTAAAACTTTCCAAGGGATTGTTACTAAAACTGTTATTTTAGCACATTTTCAAAAGATCTTGTAAAAATGTGCCCATATAGTTTTACTCTGTCCGTCCGTCTGTCCGTCCGTCTGTCCGTCCGTCTGTCCGTCCGTCTATCCGTCCGTCCGTATGTTTACAAAAACTTTTAAATCGTTTGAAATAGAGAAATTGAAATTTTAACCACGGGTAGTTATTGCAAAAAACTTATTTCATAAAAGAACTATTTTCTGTAGCTCCAACCGTTAGAGAACTACACCTCACAAAGAAAAAGCCTTATACTTAAATTGTTATAACAGCAGTTCTGTTAGGTATATTTTCAATCTGACAACAGTACAAGATAGCTGGTTTTATAAGCCTTTTAAATTTTTAAAAGGCAAATGTATAGGGTTGCTATGGGTGGGGTTAGGGTGAAACTTCCGGAAAGGGGTTGTGAGCTATCAAGATGACGTCATCATATAACGGTACTAAATATCTCAAAGTTTCCGAATATATATACCATTAGTGGCGATGGCGCCATCTAGTGGTCGAAAAATGCATTACAAAATGTTCCTAAGATTTTGTAGCATTTTTATTAAAATAAAGGCAAAATAAATTTATGACAAATAAAGTATGAAAATGTATTTTTTAATAAAATTGTTGCGTCATTTTTGCATTTATGTTCTCTGGTGGGGCTATTTGTCAACATATGCCATACTTATTATATACCGTTGGAAAGAGTTTTAAGAGACCTTTCTAATGGTATAATAATAATACAGGGTGTTTTTGAAAATTTCACAGTTATAGTAGTTTTTTTGAAAGTTTGATTTTTTTTTTTTTTTTTTTTTTAATTTTCACTTTAAATTGCAATATCTCAAAAATGGTAGCACCGATCCAGATGAAACAAGATGTTTATGAAAGACAATATCATGCCCTACAATATTGTAAGATATTGGTTCCAGTTTATGGACTAACAGGAAAAATATAACATTTTAATAAAAATGCTGCAAAATCTTAGGAACATTTTGTAATGCATTTTTCGACCACTAGATGGCGCCATCGCCACTAATGGTATATATATTCGGAAACTTTGAGATATTTAGTACCGTTATGTTATGACGTCATCTTGATAGCTCACAACCCCTTTGCAGAAGTTTTGCCGGGGTTAGATCCTTGATAAATTTGGCAACCTTCCACCTTCAAGAGCTATTAGGATTGAAATATTAAAAATTTTGTGTTTTTATAAGTAAGCAGTAACTCAATATACTCAATATAATTTTGAATACTCTATATAATTTTGAAAATGTCCTTTTTTAAAAACCCTAGGTTTTTTCATCACTTGCTTTAAGATAAACTTGTATTTAAATACCATTTATTTATTTCAAATAGTGTGATAAAATAAAACTAACAAGCGCTGACTTAGGTATATTAAATATAATACAATTCTCCACCCAACTAGACTCAATTTTAACATTCTTATTGTCAGTTCTCCTTCCCAATCTCCCTAGTAATCATTTATGGTCTTAATTAGCCTAAAGCTTTTAAGTTATTAAACAACTTTGCTCGTTTAAATTATAATAACTTTAAAAACTGTTTTAAAAATTTAATTTATCCATCCTTTTTATTTCCAATAATAATGATTTCCTCAAGTCTTTTTTTAAAAAATTTAAATATACTCGTAATCCTTCAACAATTTCTTATATATAGCACATATAATAGCTTTTTATTACAAAAGTTTCTACATAACATAATATAATATTATTGAAAGTATTTTACTTTTAATCTTTATAACTTTATCGAAATAATTAATAGAAAAAAGTATAATAATAAAAAATATATTTCTTTTCAATAATTTCAAATCAATTTTTTATTTTTTTTCAAATAATTCTAATAAACCTTACTTTTCTTTAAATGCAATTTTCTCTATGGTATCTATTTAAAAATTTAAAGACAGCAAGTACTAATAGATCCCATATATATTTTTAGATATTTAAAAAAAAAAAAAAACTCTTAAACAAATTCAATTCACGTCCTTCCATACATTTTTACCCACAAAAACCGGGTTTTTTTTTTTAAACTTTTAAGTTTCAAGTTTTTTAACTAAATTGCAAAGTTTACTTCTTATTTTATTAAAATCCAAAAAAAAAATAGACTAAAAAGACCAAATTCAAAATAAAAAAATACATATAAAACTTTTTAAAAATAGTTTTTTTTTTCTATCTCTATCTCTTTCTTTTTTCTTTCTTACTTTAATTTACGATCAAAATAATTGCAATTTTTTTATTTTGTAACATTTTCTATTCTTAAAATATAAAAACTTAAAAAAAAAAATAAAAAAAAAAAAACAATTCTTTAGTCTTCTTAATTTCTTCTCAAAGATCAATAATACTTTATTCTAGTATATAATATTTACAATAGATTGTGTATCTACTAGATTCAAATTAAAAAATATCGAACTCTTTTTTCTTTCTTTTTTTTTATTCTTCTTCTTCTAATTCTTTTTCTTCTTCTTCTTCTTCTTCTTTTTATTTTTATTTTTTCTTTGTATTTTCTAACTAATTCAACTTTTTATTTTAAAGTTTTCTTTCTTTACTTGCATTTTGTTTCAAAAGAACTTCAAAAAAAAAAAAAAACAAAAACAAATACAAATACAAAAATTAAATTACATGAAAAGGGAAGTCCTGCAACAATAACAACAAACAACAAAAAACTTTTTCTAAAAACCAAACAAAAAACTCTCAAATTAAAGACGTTCATTGTAATTATTTCATATGGGACTCCAAAAACAACAACAACAAATAACTTGAATACAAAAACAAAACCTCAAAATACAAAAATACAAAAATTCCTTTAAAAAAAAAAATAACCCCAAATTTTCAAAAAACCAAAAATCCCACACACATTAAATTTCTCCACATAAAAATTTCCCTCAAACTGCCAAATTCTAATTGCTGAATAAAAAATTGCGCAATGTTTGCTGAAATCAAAAAAAACTGCTGAATGCTTATATCCAAAAATTCATTCCAGTTTTTCACTAATATTTATTTACTCACATATATACACATTAACATATAATACGAATATAAATTTTATCAAATTTTATTTTGGGAAATTTTCTCTTTCTCTCTCTCACTGGTATTTTCTCCCATAGTTCTCTCATAAGTCATATCATTTGACAGATATATTTTTATTACAGATTTTCTATTAATCATTTAAAAAATCATATTTTTGCAAAAAAAAAAAATACCATCTCCTTTGTATCAGTTGTTTTGAGTAATGGTGGTCAGGACTTTGGACATGAAAAACACCCAGTTTATCCCAATATTTTTTACACACAATTTTACATACAAATTTTATTTGCAAAACAGAAAGTTGTCTTTGTTTAAGAATTAATGAAATATTTTACAAGTTGACGTTTAAGAAAAGATTTAGAACTACCGTTATAGGGATAGAATAAAAAAAAAACAATAATAATAATGAAAAATGACAACAACATCAATAATAATAATAATAATAATAATAATAATAACAATAATCATATAACATTTCAAATTAAAAACATAACAACAACAACAACAATAACAATTTCTAAAAAGATAACCAATATATAAAAACTTGTGGTCAGTTTTTTTTTTTTGTCTCAAACTCAACAAAAATTTGGTTAATTCTCTGTATATCGTCTTAATTTGAGGTATTAAATAGGAATGTCAATTATAAAGTTGTTAAAGATCATTAGATATTGGTTAAGTTTTTTGCTTTTTGTTTTTGTTTTTTTCTTTACTGTCTTGAGGTTTTTTTAATTTATTTGTTTTTATTTATTTTTTTTTTTTAATTTTTAAGATAGAAAGTCTGGAAAAAAAATATTAGTTAAGCAACAACAACAACAAATAAAAGACAAGAATTTTTGGGTTATGGTTGAGGATATGTAAAAATATCCCTTAATAGATTTTAGGTAAAATATTTCATTTATATATAGAAGAAAATATTTCGGGGAGGGGGTTGGTATATAATAACATGGGGTTGTTGCGGATATAAGAGTAATTGAGTAGTTTAAATGGAAGATTAGATAAAAAAATTTTAAATTCTAAGTAAAGTAATTATGTAACAAATAAAAATTTTATTTTAAATTTGTTTTTGTATTTGTTTGTTTGTTTATTTGTTTGTCTGTATGTTCAATTTTTATTTTGTGGTGTAGGAATTAAAGAAAATTTTTTGTATTTGAAAACTTGTCATACTATAAAAAAGAAACAAAATTTTGTTGCGGTAAACAAAAGTGTTTTCATTTTAATTTTTTTTAAAATAGAAAAAAGCGTGTTTGAATATGACCAGATATGACATTTGTTGTTGTTGTTGTTTGAGTATAAAGTTTGGCTAATATATATAAATTTTTTATTTTTTTTTTTTTTTTGAGGTGAAAATGGAATTTAATAAATTTGAAAAAATGTGAACATACGTATTGTATAATAACTTAATAAGAAAACGAGGAAGAGTGTAGTAGAGTAAACTGTGTCAACTCTGGGATACCCGTATGACCGCAATATAAACATTATATCATTCAGTTAATTACTTTTGGCAAAATTTCAAACACCCAGCTTTAGTTAGTCAGAGTAATGCTCATATAAAAATGAAGTTGTATGGTAGGTACTGGAACCCGTGGACCAAAATCCCTGCATTTCAATAGCGATGACGGCTATTGCATAAAAATGAATTTGTGAAAATTTCAAAATCCTTGCTCCTTTATTTTTTGAGTTATCGTGCGGACGAGCGGACATACATAGCTGAATTGATTTACTTTTCGATTCTGATATGATCCATACCCTTGAGTCTATATCTAGCTTCCCTCCTTTTCTGCGTTACAAACGTAATGGCAAATTTAGTATACCCATTTGACTAATATTCATACGAGTATAAATATGGTATATCCATTACACAGAACCGGGTACTATTGCAGGATGCACTTATACGAAATTTTTTGCAAAAGTTTTGTATGTAAAAAACTTTTTTTTCTTCTAGCATCTCCATGTGCTCACTGTTCACAGTTTTAGGATAAAGAGTCTTACTATATATGTCCATGTTGGAAAAAGGCGAAATATTATGTTCGTATTGGAACTGTTCAAATGAATCCCTCATTCAATTTACATGATTTACATGAGTACTACGCCTTATAACATGTACAAAATGTCTTAGATTTTCAATAGATACAGTTCTATTTTATTTGGATTTTAATAATTTTTGTACTTGAGCTAAATGGTATTCTATATCTGTAAGTTATATTATTTAATTGGTTTATATTTTGTATTTGCTTCTATTGTTATATTAATTTATTTTTTAATAAAGATATATAATTATTAATTATTGATTAAGCCATTGATTTAAACCCAATTGCGAATGGTAGCTGAGCCTTGTCGAAAACCAGATAAAACTTTTTTTTTACTTTCACTGAAAAATGGTCATTCTTACCACTGTGCCACCCAGCCCTTAGACTTTCTCTTTGGACATTTTCTGTACCCGTATAGGACCAAATAACTATATCTCAAAGATGTCTGATATTTCCAGCTTTTAAAAAATATAAATTATTACTGGAATATAATATCCTTTAAGCACGAAAAAGATAATTTAAAATATACTTGTTGTTAATCGGACTTTATTACATGAAAAAGTAAAATTCAGATGATTATTCAATATTACAAAAATAAAATAAGGCTTCTCAAGTAAAATATCTAAAAAGTCAAATACATTTTTTTCAGGTTTCTAGGCAACGGAAAAATGCCTTTTAACAGAAGTCTCGGATTCAAATTTTTGGATGAAAAATAAAATCTACATAATAAATTTCATATAGAAACGGTTGCCAAAAAGAATAAACAGACTTTCAGAGAAATGTATTAAAATTTTTTAAGAATTCTACTGTACTTTTCATTCCTTGCATTTGTAAAATTTCCTATTTCACTTAATTTTTCACTGCTATGCGTCTCCATAAAGAAATATTAGACTAATCTTCGATTTCATTGATTTGGATTTTAACAAAGGAATTAATTACTTTATGGTATTTATTACTTTAATTACTTTAGCTATTTTAGAAATTGCCAAATTTAAATACTATATTTGGGTGCCACCTTAATTTTTTTTAAAATTGTTTATTATTTAATTTATTTTAAAATTATATATGAAATACATGTACTCGTATACTCTTACTACATAAACTATTAATTAAAAATCTATTACTTCACAGGAGTTCGAATGTGAGTACTTTGATTAAAAGGGTGGTGTTTTAATCAGAGTTAGATCTCAAAAAAGAAGTATTTTAAGTAAACCGTAAGAAGCCAAAAACTGAAAATTAGCAATTTTCAAATTTCTTTGTTAATTGAAAACCTTTCCAGATTAGCTCAAAAAAAGTTTCAATTTTTCTTAATTAAAATGAGTTTTCTTAAAATTGATAAAAATGTATCTTGATTTTTTTCAATATTTTTAATATAATAATTTAGAACAAAAGTTCTAAAAAATTTTATACAATTTTTTAGCATACTCTTTATCCAAAAGTTTTGAAGGTGTGCTTGTTTTTAAAAACCCTTGGTTTTAATTACTTGTTTTAATAAAACATACAATGGCCATACATTTAAAACTTAATTTACTTAAAATTTTAAAAAAATTCCTAGAACTTTAAAATAGAAAATCTATTAAAAATATATTTAAAAAATTTTGTGAAAAATTCAACTTAAAATAGTAAATGGTTTTTATTCCTATTGTAAGGTAATTATTAAGACAAAATTCATCATAAAGAGCTCAAAAAAATAATTAGCAATTAAAAGGTTTATTAAAGTATAAATAGAACAAAAGAACTTTATACCAGCATACAATGTTGTGGTTAAAAAAAATTTATAACTAAATATTAATAAAAAAAAATAATTTAAAATCTTAATAAAAAAAACAAAATTAAATCAATTTTTCAAAATAATTTAACATTTAATTGGCTGCTTATATTTGAATAGCATTTAATTGAACATAACAAGTTCATAAATTTTCAATTAATTCTACCCAACCTATCACTTTTATTTATTTCAAATAAAATCTCTATCATATACAAATTAAAAATTTAATCGCTCTAATAGTAACAGTAGATTTTAAGTTTTGTATTTGAATTCTAATTTTTTTTATAGTATTAGCCCCTTTTGCATTTTTGCTAAAATCATTGTTTTAAATTTATAATACGATACGGCAACCCTAAATGAACCAAAAATTTAAGAATTAAAATCTGCTCTGGTAAGTCCGTCAATAATTAAAAATATTTAAAAACAACGTGTCAACTTGACAAGTTAATATTTTATTATCAAAAACACATTGTACCGAGCTCCGATAGAACATGGCCAAAAAATAAGCGCAATTTAGAAGTCCAAGTAATTTTTAGAAGATTGTGACCGATTATATTTCATGTCAAAGGCCTATCTTTGGAATCAAAAGAAGATTCTTCGAAAAATTCTATTTGAATATAGATAATGATTTATAGGTGAATATACACTAGACTAGGTATACAATGTTTTATTAAACGTTCCAAATTTTTCATAACGCAGAAGAACTGAGATCAGTGCCACAAAAGGTCTAAACTGACCTAATTGTATATCAACAACCCTTTTGTCCCAACCCAACTCAACTTTTCTGCCTTAAAAGAATAGGTTAGATTTTTATAACCGCTTGAAAGTAGTGTATTCTAAATTTGTTATACCGTTTGTAATACTGTAAAAGAGAGGATGATAGATATAGACTGTAATGTATGGATCGGATTAGAATTGAATCAGATCTCCTAGTGTTGACACAGTTCACAGCCTCAATTTTCTAATAGAAATATTTGACAATTTATGCTAACCGACGTTAAAGACTATGCAACAGACGTTCAATAATATAAAAAAAAACAATCATTTTTGAATTATTAGATTTTGCAATATCAAAGAATACTTTCACTTCAACTTACATTTTTTTTTGTATTTCTTCTTCTTTTTAAAATGCGATCTGAAAATTACCCCAATTTATGTGTTTTTAAGTATTACACTTCAACCTTAAAAAAAAAATTTAACCCACTTAAAGGTTCTATATTCAATATAAAATGTATATATTAAATATAAATACAATATATATATATATATATAAATACATATATATTTATTTTAAAACATAAAAATAAACAACAAAGTTAAGCAATTTCTAACAATTTTTATTACTTATTGTTTTTTTTTCTCCTTCGCGGTCTTATTTTTGCCTATTTCTATTCTATATATTTTCTTCTCTTTCTCTTTTAATTTTGGTTTCTTTGTTTTTGTCTCCCTTTTATATTTGAATTTCAAATGCTTTTCAAAAAAAAAAAAAAACCATAAAAAATAAAATTAAAATTGAATTGAAAAAAAAAGTGAACAAAAAAAAATAAAAAAAATAAAATATCCGCGAAAATAATCAAGAGGAAATTTTATCAAAACAAAGGTCACTGTTAAAAAAAAACAATTGAACTAAATTCCTTATTTGTTTTCTTCCTTTTTTTTCTTGTTTTTGTTTTTTTTATCCTCTTTTAGTGTTTCTTGCATACGTTTTCTTTAATTGTACAGTCAACGTCAAAATTGATGCTATATCAATGTCTGAACAAAACACTAAGATAGAATTTTTATTAATTTTAAAATTATACTTTTAAGTCTTCGGAGATGTTTCGGAGGTACGCAAACTATCATTTCAATTCAATCCAAACCTTAGAGACTCAAGGAAAACATGAAGAAACACTCTTTTTCTAAATTTGAAGGCTCTATCATTATTGGTATTTGGCGCATTATTTTCCTAGAGCTCTTTATTGGTCATTGATACAAGCATCTTGCTCTTGATTTGATCGGAATCTTCTAGAATCCGAACCCATGAATCGAATTCGTGACAATTTTACCCTTGGTTTCTTTATTGGTCTTCGGAACGAGCAACTTGACTGTGATTCGATCGGTAGCTTCCAGAATCCGAATCCATTAATTGAGCTTCACCATTTGTAAATCCGCCTTATTTTCGTTATTAGTGATCCTCAGTATACAATTGATCAAAATATCATCACTTTGTGTCATCGCTAAATCGACTCAAGAAGTGACACTAAGAAAAAATACATTTATCTACACCGTACCAAAGTTAATGTACGCCTATCCAATTTAAGATGTAAAATATAAAAACACATGTTAACTCAAGACCATCACTTAATCTATGTATTAAGCGGTCGTCAATTAAAAAGTTTTGTATACCCTTGTAAGTGGAAAAAAAGAAGTAACGAACTTAAAACAAGTAACTATTGAGGCAAGTGCTAAATTTCGAGAGCCTAATAAGGTTTGATTTTTAGTAAAAACTTTTTATCATTGAAATTAAAAGAATTAGATTTAGTGACTTACATTTTCTAAACTGGTGCGTTTCAGAATAAAATCTGTGCTGTGACTGTGAATCTTACATATAGGGGTTTAACACAATAGTACAAACTGCAAAGGAGAAATGCCACAACCAGAAGTCCAAGTCCTTTTTAGAAGATTGTGGCAGATCATATTTCATGTCAAAGTCCGGAAGTACAAATTTCGAAAAATTCTACTTGAATATAGATAGTGCTCTAGAGGTGAATATACACTAGACTAGATATACAATGCTTTAATAAACATAAACTGCTTCAAGAATAGTAATAGAGGTATTTGCGTGGTTGGTTATAAAAATATTTTTTACAACAATTTGTTTTTGGATCCTCAACTACGAGTACCCTTTTAGCAACAGATTTCAGCCATTTTAACTCATAACTCAAGCTTTCAATCCATACAAATGCTTGTAATATTCAAATTTTCCTTTTGCATATCATATCATAATTTTTTAGACTAAAATCTTCATCTAATTATGAATTAATATATTAAACCTGCTTAGCTTTACTTTAAGTTTCTTGAAATTAAATGTCCCGAACTTCTTGATTAGCTTCATGTCTATTCGTTCATATTCTTAATTATATATTTTTTTTGCTCTAAAGACTGTGATGTTAAATGAAAATTACTTATTACAAACTACTTTTAAAAATCACCCTTCAGAAAACTTAACTGACCCGTTAGATTTTATCTAAACATCAAGACCGAAGATTGATCCTGCAACAGCAATTTGGTGAAGGGTTACTTTAAAAAGAAGGGGCATTGCATTCCATATAACTATGGTTATTCAAAATT
The DNA here is from genome assembly GCA_963082915.1 of Dolichopus griseipennis. NCBI lineage: Eukaryota > Metazoa > Arthropoda > Insecta > Diptera > Dolichopodidae > Dolichopus > Dolichopus griseipennis. The sequence goes on along the minus strand of OY720441.1, from coordinate 313,798,919 downwards.
TTTAATTGAAATGATTATTGAAAAGGACAATTTTAGAATGACTCTTAAACGTTCTACCTTCGAATGGCGATTCCTTTCATTCCAATCACTAATTTTTCGTCTAAACTGCTATCACATATATACCATACCATGTATATAAATATGGACATTTTATATAATATTATGAACATCTTAAGTAAATAATAAAATAAAAATATATTATCAAATAATGGGTTTTTTTTCGTCTTAAAATGCTTTTTAGAATTTTAAATATCTTTACATTTATTTTCACCTGATTCCATAGCAATCTATAAGTATCAAGAGTATCTTCATTTTTTTTAAATTGAAAATTGTCTTCCGTTCAATTTCATTCAATTCATTTTAAATTCAATATTTATTTGTTTGTTATTTTTTTTTTTTAACTTTTAAGCTGCTTGTATTTGACTATTATTTTTATATTCTTATATTAATTATTTAAATTACTATTATGTGATATTTAAATTACTTTGTTATTCCGAGATAAAATTGTTTTGGCTTTTAAGTGAATATAACTTTTTTTTGACAATCGTATTTAAAGCAAAGCAATTAATTTTAATATTCAAAACATAAAGAATATGGATCTGGTGTTGCTTCATTTGTTCGCGGTAAGCATTCAGAAAATCATTTCAGAACGAAACAATAATGGAACAAAATCCAATGGTTCCCTAACTTCCGTTCTATTCCGAGCAAAAAAAAAGACAATTTTTTTTTATGATTTTATTCCGAAGAGAACGAAAAATTTTGCTCTGAAGAATCTATTTAAATTGAACAAAATATAAAATTCATTTCGAAACAATTCCCAATTCAAAATTGTAATAAAGTTAGAGCTGTTCAATCTTCGGAACCAGAGTTCAGGACGAAGTGATTAAAAAAATCTAATTTACAAATTTGTAACAGACACTAAAATGGCTAAAAATTAAGAAAAGTTCCAAAACGTGAACTCTTAAGCGTTTAAATTTTACATTTTTATGTTTTTTGTACAAAATATTAGAAAACTTTAAAAGCTTATGGAACTTTATTTTTGAGTTTTTGTAACAAAATTCCGAGAAAAACTTTTTAAAAATTTAATTCGGATAAAATTCCGAAAAGACATTTATTTTTTTTTTTTTGTTTTTTTACAAAAGATTGGAAAGCTCGAAAGCCACCCATTGAAACTATACGGTGTTTCTTTGAGTAGTGTGCGATTTGCGAGGGAACTTGTAAAACAAATGTACAGTTTGGTTACAGGGATGAGGATATGTAAGGAATTAGGATTATGGCGGAAGGTATTTGCGATTTCTGGATTACTTTAATTTGGAGGAAACTTTTCATTTTTATTTCTTTATTATTTGAAATACATTTTTATTATTAGTTGATCTCTACCTATTTATTTATTTATTTATTTATTTATTTATTTATTTATTTATTATATGAGTATTTCATTATAATAGTACATTGTCTATTTGACATTTTGACTTCTTATAAAACTATTACAATAAACACTATATTTTTTTATTTAAAATGATCCGACTACAGCATGAAACCGATACTTTTCGATTTAAAAATCGCCACTTTAACCACTGAGCTATCGGCCAGATTTAATCTTTACCATCAATTTACTCCAGGTTCAATTGGTGTTATATTCTATCAGATCCCTTGCTTCGAGTCTGAATTATCTAATTCCAATTTTGAAAAATTAGTGTACATCTGCATTAGTGTACTGCGTAGTGGGATCCCTAAGAAACATACTAAAATAAATTTTTAACTTGTTATAGTTTTCTATGAGCATTCTTCTTCTTCTTTTGCTGCATATCCATTATTGAATGTTAGCGATCATATGATGCTGTTGATCAACTGTTGATGATTAATGCGATCCCTGGCTGTGTGCATTAACTCTCCTATGCCTGAAACGCCTGTCCACTGTCTGATGTTTCTTAGCCATGACATTTGTTTTCTACCTATGCCCCTTCGTCCTTCAATTTTGCTTTGGAAAATAAGTTGAAGCAATTCATATTTGTTTCCGCGCATAATGTGACCAAAATATGATGTTTTCTGACGTTTAATTTTTAGCAGCAGTTCTCTATTTGCACCAATTCTTCACAGGACATCCTCATTTGAAATGTGTTCAGTACATGAGATTTTTTGCACTTTTCTGTAGACCCACATTACAAATGCTTCCAATTTGTTGATGTCTTTAATTTTTAACGTCCAGGCCTCCATGCCATATAATAGAACTGACCATACATGAAACTTATGCGAAGTTTGATATTTAAATCTCTACAGCCAAATAATTTTTTATATTTGAAAAAAGCATTTCTATAGCCATTTCGATTCGACTTTTGATTACTGTACTGCAGTCCCAATTTTCATTTAACCAGCTTCCAAGGTATTTGAATTTTGACACTCGTTCAATCGGAAGTGTTAGAAATCTTTTTTCTGCTAACTATCATAAATTTGGTTTTAGAAATATTTACTGTTAATCCAAAATTATTGCTATAATAGTTAATGTGAGCATTGGATGAATAAAACTATCCCTTTAATAGATTGCCAAAAAGTCGATAGAATTATTTTATACTAGGTAACACCCGGTGCGCGTTGCTGCGCCTCTCAATGGCGTTTAGTTGAAGTTGATGTTACTGCAAAAAGTTAAGACAAAAATTACATACGGTTTACAATTTCAAAATGTATGAAAGCAATCTTTTTAAACCGATTTTTCTAGTATTATTCTAGAAATTTTTGAAACACTGTGTAATTCAAAGCAGTACAAACTACTTTCCAAAATTTGTCGTAATTTACTTCCAAAAAATTTTTTTTGACCAATCTTAGGACCGACTGTTAACAGACTCAACTCCATTTTCAAGTTGCTCCACACTTATAAAATTTGAGGTAAACCGGTCAAATCGTTTCGAATTTAGAGTTAAGTAACGCAAAAATCTATTAAAAGCCACTTTGCCCTACTGGGTTAACGGAATTACACTTTCTCTTTGGGCAAAGCAGTATTGCGCAAAATTGGACGTAATTTGCTTCCAAATCACTCAACAAAATTTTTTTGAGGCTTTCTTTTTAGCCAAAGCAGTACTTCGCAAATTTTGACAATATTAGCTTCCAAAATTATTTTGACCAACCGTCGGACCGACATGGGTTAACAAATTCCAAATCTGTTAATAATGTCAACTCAATTCTCACAGGGGAGCACGTATACAAAATTTGAAGAAAACCTGTCAAACCGTTTCGAATTTAGAGTAAAGTATTGAAAAAACCTATAAAAAGCTGTATTCTATATCTGTGAGTTATATTATTCAATTAAATTATTTGTTTATATTCTTATAATAATGCATTTTTTTTATACCCGTATGACTGTATGTCAAATAATAAATTTGCCATTACGTTTGTGACCCAGAGAAATAGAGGGGGGGTAGATATAGACTCAAGTGTATGGATCGGATTAGAATCGAAAAAAAATCGATTTAACTATGTATCTATGTCCGTCCGTCTGTCCGTTGGTCCATCCGTCCGCACGATAACTCAAAAATGAAAGGAGCTAGGAACTTGAAATTTTCGCAAATTAGTTTTTTTTGCAATAACCGTCATCGCTATTTAAATCCAGCCATTTTGGTTCATGGGTTCGTGTAGCTGCCATACAACTTATTTTTTTATATAAGCATTTCTCTGTACCTCTTACAGCTGCGTGTCTGAAATTTTGTCAAAAGTAGTTTAGTTTTATGGCCAAAGTTTCTGCAAAATTTGGTCGGTCTGCTGCAAAGGGTTCGAGTAGCTGCGATACAACTTCTTATTTTATATGACCATTACTCTATATACTTGTTAAAGCTACGTATCTGAAATTTTGTCAAAAATAGTTTAGTGTAGTTGCCAAAATTTGGTTGGTTTACTGCAAAGGGTTCGAGGAGCTGCGATACAACTTCTTATTTTATATGAGCATTACTCTATACCTGTTAAAGCTGCGTGTCTGAAATTTTGTCAAAAATAGTTTAGTGTAGTGGCCAAAATTACTGCAAAATTTGGTTGGTCCACTGCAGAGGGTTCGAGTAGCTGCCATACAGCTCATTCTTTTATATGAGCATTACACTACACCTAAATAAAGCTGGTATATTTGAAATTTTGCCAAAAGTAATTAATGTTTATAATAAAAATGATATAATGCTTATATAGCGGTCAAACGGGTATCCCAGAGTTGACACAGTCTACTCTACTACACTCTTTCTCGTTATTAAAGATATTTACTTATTAATTATGACTAAGCCATTATTTTGTCGACAATGTATCGAATCGACAACCAGATAATGGTAGCTAAATCGAGTCGAAAACTATTTTAAAGCTTTTTCACTTTTACTGGGATTCGAAACCGAGCCCTTTCGTATGAAAGATCGACACTCTAATCGTTGTGCCACTTAGCCATAATACCTTAATATCGAATCAAATAGTACATTGATAGATATTCAAGATTTGAGAAACTTTCAATTTTAAGGTTTTACCGTTATACTATTAATAGTGGCTTCAAAAAGTTTTAATATATCTACACTTTAAATGCAGAAAAGAAAGTTAAGATTTAATGAAATGATTTAATTGAACTTTAGTGAAATGGTGTTCAATCATATTTACAAGTTGACTCAAATGAATGGTAATTGGTTTTTTCTATTTAACGATTCATTGGAGCATTGAACTCTTGTAAAATTAAAATTCACCCCAAAATGCATGTTGGTCTAAAATATAAGTTGTTCACCCCGCTCAAAATTGATAAATTTATAAAACTAATTTAGTTAAATACAATGATTAAATAAATTTGTCAAAGGAATCTCGTGACTAGTATTCTTTCATTAGATCACTTTGGATCTTTCTTTGCTATCAACAAAAAATTGTGTTTATTTTTTTTCTTCTTTCCATTACTGCACGATTCCAAGTAAATACTAATTTTGAAGTATTTAAAATCTTTATTATTATAATTCATATTATAACTTAAACATGAAGATAATAAAATCAGTTAAAACTTTAATTTAATTAATATCACCAATCTGACGTTTAACGTTAAATGCTTTTTAAATGATTAAGTAAACAAACTACTCATACAATACCAATAGAACAACTCACTACTAAAATGTCTAAACAAATCATCCATACAATACAAAAATTTGTACGGTAATTGAATAATTTCAATAAGAAAAACTAAAAATTGCTTTAATAGAATTTAATTAATTAATTAATCTTTATTTAAAAATAAAGAAAATAAAAATTGTGTCATCAATTTAGAGTTCAAGGTTTTCAATCTAATAATATGGTAATTAGCCATTTGTTTATTTTATTTGTTGATAGTGAAATTAAAAAATTTTAATAAACGAAATTTCAAAAATTTAATTAATTATTTGTTTTGATAGTATTCACAATATGTTATTTTATATAATAATAGATCTGTACACCCCTAAAAGATTATTTTGTATTTTGCGGAAATTATATGAGTTATTAGGCTATTATTTAATTTTAAAATTATTTGTGACAGAACGCGTATAAAAAAAATTTAGAAAAAAGTTTGATAACATTTTGACTTTGTTTTCAAAAACTAATTTTGCTTAAACTTCTAAAGAAGTCAAATTTAACATGAAAACAAATGAAGGAAAAAAAACCAAGGGTTTTTAAAAAAGCACATTTTCAAAATTATATTGTGTTACATTCTGAGTTTAATTTTAGAAATATATGCACTGGTGACTAAGTTACTGCTTACTTATAAAAACAGTAAATTTTTAAGTTTTAATAGCCCTTCAATGGGGAAGGTTGCCAAATTTCTCAAAGATATAACCTCACTGTTCCCCCTTTCTTTTTTTTAGGTTCTAGGAATTAAATTGTGAATTCCACCAAAATTTGGAATTTCACTTAGAATTTAACTATCTAAGCAAAGATGGGTAAAACTGAGAGACATTTTATTCAATTTAATAGACCCCTTCTAAATATAAGAAAAACCTTTAACATATATTTTAAAATATAATGTTGGGACTTTAAATTTTGTATAATAATAAAATAAAAGTTGGGCAGGTATTCAAGTTCAACACTAACAGCCCTAAACGGCGGCCTCAACAAAAAAATTTTCTTAAACGACTAATAATAATATCTGAGGAGATAACATCTCGCAAAAATTTCTAGCTTGAGCCGTTCAGAATTTATGTGGAGCCAAATATTTTGCAAAAATTGAGTTTTGGGTAACGGTAAATTTTAGTATCGTATGACAACCCAAAGAATTTGTTTTTTAAAAATTTGTAAAGCTTATAAAAACAGCGGTCTGTTTGCTTCCACTTTAGGTTGAAAATATACCTTATAGAACTCTTGTTATAACTGTTTAAATATATGGCTTCTACCGACTTTGAGGGGCTGTAGCTCCGTAATGGGTGGAATTTACAGAGAAATGTTTGAACATTAAACTATTTGTATTTCAATACCTACTTGTTGCTGATATTTTGTAGTCTCGTAGGTTAAAAGAGACGAACAGAAGGACGGACAGAGTGAAACTATATAAACACATTTTTACAAAATTTTTTGACAAAGTGCTAAAAATGAAATGGAAATTTGTATTTAAAATTAGACAATATAATAAAAATAAATGATTACTGAAGAGTTTTGAAAAAACAAATGGTTATAGGAAGAAAATGGGGTGATAAGGAATTGAAAGAGAAATTCGCAAAGCAGGCTGTTGAGGCTAAATTTAAAACAAGAACTAATTAAATTTTGCTCTTTTTCATTGTGAATATAAGAAAAGTATTGTAATCGTTATAATTTATCAAATCGCAACATTAAGTTTAAAGAATATTTAAAACCAAAAACTTTTTAAATCAAAACCACCTTTCATAATTTGTCACTTTTTTCAATCTTCGGTATTGAAATATAATAAAAAATTTTTAATCAAATTAGAATCTTTCATTTTAAGAACCAACTATTATTAAGAGTATTTTCTACTAAAAAACGAGGAAGATTATAGTTGCCCTTGTCAACTTTTAGATAGCCGTGCATACCCAAAAACCGTTATTTATTTCCCCTATGCTATTATAAATATAACAAAAAAAATATAAGAATGTAAAATAGTTTAAAAAAAATGTAACTTATTAAGTATCCCATAATTTTTGATTAATTTATTATCCCATAAAAAAAAAAAATAGCCCACTCTAAAAGTTGGTCCGAGTGATGTCCAACTTTGCCAACTAACTTGTCCTATTACTTTATCTGCCCAGTTTTGATTTTAACCTCGTAGCTTCATTAGATTCACAGTTATCGAATTGATTACTTCTGCCCGAAAACGGGTCCGTAACATTTTGAAACTTCATATAAGTGCTCGATTCATTATATAACTAACAGTGTGTAATTTTTATCCTCGTAGTATAATCAGTTTCCAAGAAATTCATATTGGTGCAAAGATGTTGTATAGCAGCCCCCCGAAAATGGGGCCGTAACATTTTGAAACTTCATATAAGTGCTCGATCCATTATATAACTAACAGTGTGTAATTTTCATCCTCGTAGTATAATGAGTTTCTAAGAAATTCATATTGGTGCAAAGAAGTTGTGTGGCAGCTCCCCAAAACCTTGATCTGGTCTTAAACAAAAAGAATAGGGAACCTCAAAAATGTCCAAAAAATGTTTTGTGTGATTTTCAAAACTCTTGCTCTAATTTTTCAATTCTATCTCTTATAATTAATTTTTAATTCACCAATATATTAAACTTAAGCAAAATCAAATTCATATGATCATATTCATATAATAATCATCATATTCATAATCTATCAATCTATCAATATCAATAACCCATTTACTTACAAAAAATCTTTGTCTTCTTTTTTGCTTATCTTAAATAAACTACGCATCATTTAAATCATATGAAATTCTAACTCGAAATCGTTATCTAGAAAAAAAACAAAAATCAAAAAAACAAAAAAACAAAATTCATATAATTTCATGTTAAATACAAGATGCATAGTAAAATTTCAAATTTTTGTATGAAAATGTTGGAGTTGAAAAAGTTAGTTGTTCGAGAGCTACCCGAAGTTTTGGTCCGATCTTAACCAAAAACAAGTGATGAAAAAAAACCAAGGGTTTTTAAAAAAGGACATTTTCAAAATTATATTGTATTAGATACTGAGTTTAACTTTAGAAATATTTACTTGGAAATAGTTACTGCTTACTTATAAAATTTACTGCTAACAGTAAAGTTTTTATTTTAAAGTTGTTATAGCCCTTCAATTGGAAAGGTTTCCAAGTTTCTCAAGGATCTAACTTCATCTAACTCGCCCCCCCTCCGCCCCCTTCATGTTTTTTGGATCAAGGAATTAAATTGTGAATTCCACAAAAATTTGGAATTTTACTTAGAATTATACAATCTAAACAAAAATGGGTAAAACTGAGAGACACTTTCTTCAATTTAAGGAACCACTTTTAAATTTTAGAAAAACCTTTAACATATGTTAAAATATAATGTTGGGCCTTTAAATTTTGCATATTAATAAAAAAAAAATTGGACAGGTATTCAAGTTACAGGTGTTTAAAATTAGCAAAATTTCAATTTTCGAGCCCTTATAGCTCCGAAACATGGGCCTGGACAAAAAAATTTTGTTTACCGATTCCTACTAATTTTTGAGTATCTAACTTCTCCCAAAATTTCAAGACCCTAGCTTGAACCGTTCGGAAGATATGTGTGGCCAAAATTTTTGCAAAAATTGAGTTTTGTGTAATGTTAAATTTTAGTACCGTATGGCAACCCTAAATCTTTCTTTTCTTTTATATATTTATAAAGCTTATATAACCAGCTATCGATTGCCGTTTTTAGATTGAAAATATATATAACAAAACTCTTGTTATAACAATTTAAATAAAGGGCTTTTTCCAACTTTGGGGGGCTGTAGCCCCGTAACAGGTGGGGCTACAGAAAAAAATTCTTCTACGAAATTATTTTTTTTGCAAAAACTACCCATGATTAAAATTTTTTTACTCTATTTCAAACGGTGTAAAAGTTTTTGTAAACATACGGACGGACGGACGGACAGAGTGAAGCTATATAGGCACATTTTTACAAAATTTTTTGAAAATGTGCTAAAAATAGGGAACCTAGAAATTGACTGAAAAATGTTTTGTGAAAATTTCAAAACTGTAGCTCTTTTAGTTTTTGAGTTATCGTGCTGACACACAGACGGACGGACGGACGGACAGACACACATAGCTAGATCGACTAATTTTTCGATTCTGAGCCGATACGTACCCTTGACACTATATCTAGCTCGTCTAGATCGATGCGTTACAAACGGAGGAGCAAATCTAATATACCCGATGTCATCTATGTATGCACGGGTATAAAAAATAAAAAGTAGACTCTATTACAGTAATTGAAACTCAGGAACCTAGGTCAGCATCTTGTTACAAATTTTTAAAACATTGTTCCCATATGGTTTAAAAAATTTTTGGATTGCACTACACTTGTAATAAAGCTCGTAGCAATAAAAGTTTTATCACTTTTTTTTGAGTTTACTATACTTTTTTTTGCATACTTTTCTAAATATTTTGAAATTTACTTAATTAATTAATTCAAGTTTTTAATTTAGTTTAAAAACTACATTCAATTAGAAAACATTTACGACATTTTGCGAAAGTGTTTTTGCATTAGCAAAATGTTTTTAAAAAATCAAATATTTCATTTATTGATTTTAATATCAGTGACAATTTGGAAAAGTGTTGCCGGTAATGCTTTACCAATTGATGAAATTAATCGCAAAGATGTTATAAATTTTGTTAAAGAAATTAGAAGAAACATTGATACAACAATTGATCCGTGTGATAATTTTGCAAAATATGCTTGCGGAAATATGAAAGATTTAAATCAAACAACTACACATTACAGGGATATCGCTTTCATAAAGTTTCACGAATTTTTTATTGATGGTGAACCAAAATCCCAATTTGAAAAAATAGCTCGAGACCAATATTTAAGTTGCGTAAATCATACAGATGACTTTTCCGATGTTCTACAAATATATGAAGAAATGGACTTTTTAAATGTCCTAGGCAAATTTCCAGTTAACAAAGACAAAGTAACGTTTAAAAATGTTGCCGAAATAGAAGCGGAAATTAATATGGCAACGTCACATAGTTTCTTTTTTGTTCATCCAGATTTCAAACCAACTGGAATTGTGATTCATTCAACTGGTAAATTAAGTGTTTCACAATTAGGAAATATTTTCAATTCACTACATAAAAATCATTCTATAACTAATTCAACAGAATTAGAAGATGCCATTAAAAATGTAAATGATTTAATACTAAAATTAAATGAATTATATGAGAAAGAAGATTTCAGTGAAAAAGATGAAATTCAATTAAAATCATTTGATGAAATAAAAGAAGTGTTACCATCGAAAAATTTTGATTGGGACACTTTTAGTGATATTATTGTAAAAAATTGGAATTTAAAAAAATATGAGGGCAAATATCCGTTTACTGTTCAGAAATTTAATTATTTAAAAAAAATCATAAAACTTATTGATTCTACAGATGTACAAACTTTAGTTAATTTTCAAATTTATCAGTATTTGTATTCAGTAAAAGTAAGATGGCGTTGTTCAGATTTTATCCATTTGAATTTTCCACTTGTACTAAAAAGAGAATGGGATGAAAATTTTTCAGAAGTTGTTAATAAAAGATATCTGGATTTCTTGGATGAATTTGAAATATATTTAAATAAAAGTTTTGTAAATCTTCCCAAATATACAGATAGTCAATTTATATATGATACATTATTTATAAAAAGAAATATTTTAAAAAATCATTCAGAATTAAAAATTACAAGCTCATTTGAAGAAATATACAAGAGTTATGATACTAAAAAACCATATAAAAGTCTATCAGATTTTTTTAAAAAAATAATTGCTAAAACAATGGAGAAATATTTTTTTACAGATGAAACAAGTGATGAAAATAAATTTGGAAAACTTATTCTTGAAAAAAGTGAAGAATCTCAAGACTTTGATATTAAAAATAAACCAAATTTTTATTTCGATAAAATTTTACAATTTAAACTTTGGTTAAAGTTTTTAGGTAGAGAATATCGGTCATATGACGAGACTTTCGTTGACGATTGCTTACAGAAAATTAACGTTTTTTCAAATGAAGAAAATTATAATAATCATATGTTAAATAGGCATTTTCTGTTTACACATGGTGCCATCAAATTAACATTAGAATCAATGATTTCAAATAATGATTTACAGAATGAATTAAAATTAATAAAAGATTTAATAGATCCAGAAAAATTATTTTATATAGCAATTGGACAACAAGTTTGTAAAGATGGTGAAACAAATCTAGATGATATAACATTTCGTGTTTTTGGCAATCTAAAAGAATTTTCAGATACTTTTTCATGTCCAACCAATTCTAAAATGTATTATTCAAAAACCAATAAGATTTGTGAAGTGGGATCATGTAAATTTCCAACAGAAATGTGTCTAAAAGAAATCTTTAATGAAACATCTCACGGAATACCATATTTCTTTTAATAAAATATTGTAATTTACTTATTTAATTGTCTATAAGAAAATCTGTATATTTTATACATTTATTATATAATAATATAGTATATGAAATTTAAAAAAAATTTAAAAATTAATTAAACATTAAATAACGTGAAAAAAGTGTTGAGTGTTGTTTTCTATATTTACAGTTAATTATTATAAAGCTTTCAAATAAATTTTTGAAAATAAAGCTTAGATCAAATGTCACAATTATCAATTCGAAATTTTTTTTTTTGTCAAGTTTTATTTTATAATTTTTTAAGTATCTATATGTATGTATATATACACATGTAAGTATACCTATATGTATAATTTTTACTGGGAAACCATGTTAAAACCAGGAATTAACAAAAGTAATAGGGTTTTAAAAAAAATACAAAAATGAACAGGTTACATGTTAAAGCACTTGACAAATAATTTATTTAAACTTTACTTTAATTCAAAGAATAATTACGCAAAATTGAATATTTTTCTGACCCCTCGTTTTGCCAATATAGATGTCTTTACACTACATACAAACAAACAAACAAGCAAACATATAGGATTTTTAAAAAACCACATTTTCAAAATTATATTGTGTTTCATAATGAGTTTAGGGTATCTGACCTATGGCTTTGGGGTAAAGGCGCCGCCTTTAATGTGAAAGGTCTCGGGTTCAAACCACGGTCAGATCATATATAATAAAAAAATATCGTAAAATTGTATAATTATATCGTAATAGTTTATATCGTAATATAAAATAAGATTTAATAAAAATATATAAATAATTTTTGTGTAAGATTATAGATGGCGCACAAAGTTAACATTTGTGCATTCATATTTCATAACCTTATAAAATAGCTACAGCCAAGTAATCAACGGTTTAATGATTATTATGATTAAAGAAACTGAAGCCTAGTTTAAAATAAACTTGGTGAATGCCCTATACTCCTTAAAGGAGTGGAAAAGGAAAAAAAAAAAAACAAATGAGTTTAGGGTAAAAATATTTATTAAAAAACAAATGGATAATATTATAATTTAGTTATTTCATTAATTCCTTATTAATTATAAATAATAGTGAAATCAATCCCAATTCAGTCAAGAAAACCTGTTAGCAAGTACTAAAATTTAATGTTGGAGCTTCAATATCAAAGTTTAATTTGATGACTAAGTTATTTATTTTTAAAACCAGGAAATTTTTAATTATTAAGCTGTAATAGCCCTTGAAAGGGGAAGGTTCCGAAAATATAAATTGAAAGGCTCTTTTTAAACCGATTAAAAATTAAAATAACTAAATGACTATTAATATCAAATTATATATTTAATAAGTGCATTTTGCTATCGGCAATAGTACCTACTATGCAAAATACATAGAATTTGGGAAACAAATGAATAATAATGCATCTTAAAAATGTATCACAATTCTTATAAGGTAGTTATGCATTCGAAAATTAATTATTAAAAATCTGAATTTTTTTTTTTTTTAAATGTTTCAAACAGTAGTATTTATACAAAACCTACATTAAAATAGTCAAAATATTAACAAATTGTCTGAAGTAACTCGATATTGCAAAGTATTGATAAATGACAGTATAAATGTTAGAAGAGATAACATACTTTAGTAAAAACAAACTGTGCAATTGCAGTTAACTTTCTAGTATTATATATTATATATATATTTATTTTTTATCTATTCAATAACGGCATCTTGCAGATTTTAAAATTGTTGTTTTTGTTCTTCAAAATATTTTTCTAACTAAATACGATTATGTATAAATCTTCCCTTGAAACTCCAATTAAAGGCAACCCTTAACCAGTTGAATGCCACAAAAACAAATTCATTAAAACAAGAGTTTATCGCAACAATTTTTTTAGATGAATTAAAAAAAAAGTGTAATAATTTTACCAAAAATCTTCATAATAATCATCTAAGTAAAAAGATTTTTCTTATTTCAGTAATTAAACCTATAAGGTTATCAATTTAAAAATTTATTATTTAATTTGTATGAAATTGAATTCTGTAAACATTTCTAAATATTGATAGCTTAATTTTTTACATAATTGAATAAGGGTGTTGTGTTCTATATTATATAGCAGTGTTATAAAGTTTTTAAATAAATATCTCAAAGTAAAGCTTAGATCAAATGAATCACATTTTTGTTTAGCTTTAATTAAATTATTTTTCAAACATATACATAAATGTTACATTATATTATAGGAAAAAGCTGTTTGATGGGGAACCGAGTTTATGCTAGTGATGCAAGAATGGGTTTCAAAAACTAAGTGTTTCCGATACAGCACATTTCCAAAATTAAATAAAATTTTATAATTTATAAGATGAACGTTGAAATCAGGTGTAATATATAATGTCTATGCTTTTCTTAATTAAATTCTCTTAAGAAAATTACTTTGTAGCTATGTTGCGTAAAACTAAATTTTTTTAGAGACCTAAGATTTCTAAACTTAAAATTTCCAAACTCTCAGCTCTAAGCGTCTAATTTGTACACTTTTTCAATACATTTTACAACTTTAATATTTTCTTTAGTTATTTTATGGTTTTTCTTATTCATATAACTAGCTAATACCCGGTGCGCGTTGCTGCACCTCTCAATGGAGGTTTAATGGAATTTGATGTTACTGCAAAAAGTTAACACAAAACTTACACACGGTTTACACATGTAAATTTTAAAATGTGTGAAAGCAATCTTTTTAAAACGATTTTTCTAGGATTATTCTAGTAATTTTTGAAACTTTCTGTAATTCAAAGCAGTACGAAGTACTTTCCAAATTTTGACATAATTTACTTTCAAAAAAATTTTTTTGAAAAATCGTAGGACCGACTGTTAACAGACTCAACTCCATTTTCAAGTTGCTTCACACATATAAAATTTGAGGTAAACCAGTCAAATCGTTTCTAATTTAGAGTTAAGTAACGCAAAAATCTATTAAAAGCCACTGTGCCCCACTGGGTTAACGGAACTAAACTTTCTCTTTGGCAAAGCAGTATTGCGCAAAATTGGACGTAATTTGCTTCCAAATCTTTTTTTTGTCAATCAAACAAACAAACAAATAAACAAACTTTCGCTTTTATATATATAGATAGATTATTGTTTTTATTTTCTATTTTTTTAGTTGCATATAGTTCGGTAATTCGGCGAAACTTCCGGAAAGGGGTTGTAAGCTATCAAGATGACGTCATCACATAACGGTACTAAATATCTCAAAGGTTCCGAATATATATACCTTTAGTGGCGATGGCGCCATCTAGTGGTCGAAAAATGCATTACAAAATGTTCCTAAGATTTTGTAGCATTTTAATTAAAATGCTATATTTTTCCTGTAAGACCATAAACTAGAACCAACATCATATAATATTGTAGAGCGTGATATTGCCTTTCATATAAATCTGGTTTCATCTGAATCGGTACTACCGTTTTTAAGATATTGCAATTTAAAGTGAAAATTTAAAAAAAAAAAAAAAAATCAAACTTTTAAAAAAACTAATATAACTGTGAAATTTTCAAAAACACCCTGTATTATTATTATACCGTTAGAAAGGTCTCTTAACTCTTTCCAACGGTATATAATAACTATGGCATATGTTGACAAATAGCCCCACCAGAGAACATAAATGCAAAAATGACACAACTTTCATACTTTATTTGTCATAAATTTATTTTGCCTTTTTGGAAAATTTAAAAATGTAAGAATGCATTTTAGGTTTGGATACAATATTGAGTTTGATTCTGGCAATTTGTTTTTAGGGATTTTGGAGGTGACAACCTCAAAGTTTGAAAATTTTTTTTATTTAAATATGTATGTAAAAATATAATTAGAAGGCCCTTAGGCTACAAAATCAGAATTATACGCTTTATCAGATTATAAGAATCTGAATTAGGAGGATTTTAGAGTTGCATTTAAATTCAGGATTGCCGCTTTTTCCAGAATATTTATATATGTATATGTATATTAAATATTAGAAGAGATTTTTGAGGCGGATTCTAAATGAAGATTACCGCTTTTTCCAGAATATTTATATGTCAATAATATATATGTATGTTAGTTCCTCAATCAGAAGGGATTTTATGGTTAGTTTAAAATTTGTAATAGCAGATAGGGATTATATTTTTATTTCATTATTTTAACTAAAGATAACTTGATAATCTTTATAATAAACGGAAAAATCGTATCAAAACTTGTATTCAAAACTTAGCGGAATGTCGTAATACGTAGTGTCTGAAAAAAAAACTATTAAAATATAATTATAGATTATGCACATAAATATGTAAGCATTATTCAGTATATAATTAAAATATATACCTAATAACGTTTATTTGTATATTTATATATAATAAAATGTGAGTTATTAAGATGCATGTAATAATTAAAAATAATGAAACAAATAAATAAATAAAGAATATATAAGTCCAGCTCTAATAGTTGAATCCAACTCTGAAATCTTTTCTAATTCAGAATCTGGCATATTCATATATATTTTTAAATATTCTGGAAAAAGCGGCAATCCTGATTTAGAATCCAACTCTAAAATCTCTTCTAATATTGGATAAACATATACACATATATTATAAATATTCTGGAAAAAGCGGATCTGCTGATTTAGAATTCAACTATAAAATCCCTCCTGATACAGGCTCTTGTGTATATATATATATGTGTATATATTCTGGAAAAAGCGCATAATTCTGATTTTGTAGCTAACTCTAAGATCCTTTCTAATTATATTAAAACAATTTTAAAACTATGAGCTTGTCACCTCCAAAATCCCTCAGAACAAAACCCAACTCAATATTGCATCCAAGCCTAAAATGCATTCTTACATTTTAAAATACATATTTCAACTGGAAAACAAATAGGCGAAATAAATTTATGAAAAATAAAGTATGAAAATGTATTTTTTAATAAAATTGTTGTGTCAGTTTTTCATTTATGTTCTCTGGTGGGGCTATTTGTCAACACATACCATACTTATTATATACCATTGGAAAGAGTGTCAAAAGACCTTTCGATCAGTATCATAAAAAATACAGGGTGTTTTGGAAAATTTCATACTTATAGTGATTTTTTTGAAAGTTTGATTTTTTTTTTTTTTTTTTTTAAATTTTCACTTTAAATTGCAATATCTCAAAAATGGTAGCACCGATCCAGATGAAACGAGATTTTTATGAAAGACAATATCATGCCCTACAATATTATATCATGTTGGTTCCAGTTAATTGTCTTACAGGAAAAATAATATAACATTTTAATAAAAATGCTACAAAATCTTAGGAACATTTTGAAATGCATTTTTCGACCACTAGATGGCGCCATCGCCACTAATGGAATATATATTCGGAAACTTTGAGATATTTAGTACCGTTATGTGATGACGTCATCTTGATAGCTCACAACCCCTTTCCGGAAGTTTCACCGGTAATTCTATCTCTAAAATACTTTCAGTACAAAATGTAGGGACTTAAATTGTAATATGTAAATAAACAATATTAATTCAATATGATAGTTCGCCTAGAATTATGCAATACATAATAATTGAATTAATTTCCAATGTAGTTTTGAAGAGATAGGTTGATCCCGAATCTTATAGTTGGACTGATTTCTACAAAGCAAAGTAGATCTTCTTTTGTTGAAAAATTCTTTGAAGATTTAGTTTTCCCAATAAGACGATTTTCAACAAATTGTCGAAATTGTCTGGAATTTGGTTTTTTTAAGAACCTTTAATTGTTTTGAAGTTTGATTAAATCGGATTGTCAGTTATTATGAAATTCAGCACTGGATGATATACTGGTTAAGAAAATGACTTATGAAGATATCAAAGAGCTCAAAACTGGCAGAGGTTGGTTGCTAATAAATCCTCTTGCAAGCTAAAAAAATAAAAAATAAACAATATTTCTTAAAAACTTATAACAGAATTTACCATATGAGATCTAATGTTATATATATAAATATTTATAAATAAATAAATTTTAAACTAAAGTGTATTCATTTACAACTGAAAGTGTTATTCTATTAACCACACAACAAAGTTCATAACTTCTACTAAAATATTTCCAAAAAATTTAAATCATTTTATTTAAATATCTCCATTAAATTGAAATTTATTTTAATTAAAAACAAAATACTTTAACTATTATAAATTATTAATTTAATTTTAATTACTTATACTATATATATAGTAATTATTCAAAAGTACCGACAATATGATTTTAATCAAAGGAAATAAAAATTTTTAAACAAAGATTAATTTAAAGTATATATATTAAAAATTATTTAATATTAAATATTATTTCCAAAACACTTAAAATTTCATATAAAATTACTTTTATAATATCTTTTCAATAAATGTACATACAAGTATATCCGATTTATTATCAAAAATGCACAAATTACAAAATATTTATGTCATTGAACCAATTTTTTATAAATTCAGGTCAGTCAGTATCATAAATTTATATTATCAAAATAAAATATCTATTATTAATGAGAACGACCTATAAGGATCAATATAAACAAATTTTACCCCATTTGAAATTCTAACCTTAATTTAAATAAATATATTTCATACATAAGATATTATATAGTTTATAGATGGTACCTATTTATAATCAATATTTATATACTCTTTTACAATCCATTAAATAATATTTCAAATAATAATAATAATATACTGTATTATTTGGAAAAGGATGTAGACAATCCAGTTATTTGTCCACCCTAAAATGCATTTACCACAAAAAAAAATATTATTGAAATATTATAAAACTAAAAACTTGAAAGGAATATAAAATATACTTCAGATACAATTATTTCAATTAATGCAAAATATAATGGAAAAATAAAATCATATTTCATTGAGAAAATAGAGAATGTATCCAAATTAAAAATATTAAAAAAGTTCGAAACTCAAAATTGGGATTTAATTTATTTATTTATTTGTAGTACCAGACAATAGTAAATTTTACCTGATAATATTAATCCTTTGCCTATTTGACATTTGGACTTCTTATTAAATTATTGTAAAATACACTGTACTTTTTTTTATTAGGTATGATCCGACTAGGATTTGAACCCAAGACTTTCCGATTGAAAAGCCGCCACTTTACCACTGAGCTATTGGTCAGATAAAATTAGAATATAATTTTAATAAAATGGCGTAATCTTAAATTCCTCCGTTCAATATCCCCTTAAGTTAAGTTTCACCACTTTAAATATAACCAATACAAAATCCTAAAAAACCGGCGCATTTAATTGTGTGATGATAGTGATCATGCATAATTACCAACAATATGGTCATGTATGAGTCCCAACAATATTGGTAATTGTCAAATATTTAACTAATTATTTACATATTTACCAAACCGGGATACTAAATATAAAGTACCTGCATTTTTCAAGTAGCAGTACAATTACCAGTACTATTTTCTAATGCTCATTACTTTGTTAAGTACAAGTATTACTTAGATTTCCGTAGTTACAAAATTTAAATATAAGTAAAAGAATCAAGTAAAACTACTCTTAATTCCCAGAAAGTAATTAAATTTTAAATTTATAAGTATTTTCGAGTACTTAAGTATCATGAATTCAATTATTTTTCAAGTATTCAAGTATTTTTTAAATACTTTCATTCATTAAGTCCAACACTAATATAATTAAATATTAAACAAATTTCAGTTCAAACCCATATAATATTTAATATATATATATATGAAAATATTTGAAAAAAAATAACTTATGTATTTCTTAGTACTTAATTACTTCAAAATACTTAAGTATTAAAAAATAATTAAAATGTAATTACTCTTTGGGAGATGCAATTATTTTTAAATCTTATAGGTATCAAAATACAAGTAACATTGGTATTTGACAAAGTAATGAGTATCAGGTACAACTGTACTTAAGTACAATTTTCCTCAGTATTCCACAAGTGTTTAGTTTAAAAATATTAGTCACAGATACACAAATAATTTATAACTCAAATAGTTAATAGCTACAATATTAAAAAAGTAAAATTTTTGGAATCAGAATCTCAGACATTCTGTTTGTGATAAATTTCATCAGTGTCTCGTATTACTGATTCTCGTAGTAATTCGATTAGATCAATTGTATTGGGCCTTCGTTTTTATTTCAAAATTGTACCAATTGTCCAGAACGGTTGTTCGTCAGTCTAAAAAGAAACACATTTACGATTAATATAATAAATTAATATAATTAATGACTTGCGCAACATCTAGAGAGCCGATTTTTCATTCGAAAGACTTCGGTTTGATTTCTGGTAAACTTGAAAAAAAATAAGGTATCCGAAATCCACTCAGCCATTATTCGCCATTGGGTTTAAATTGGTATAACCAATAATTAATAATTATGGATCTTAAATGAAAAATACATTAATATAATCATATAAACAAATTATAAACAAATAATTTATATACAATATATAACAAATAGAAATGTATCTATTGAAAATCAAAGACGCTTCTACATATTACACAGCTTAAGCACTTTTTTATGTTTAAACTCTATGTTGAATTCATTAAGAACAATTCTAATAAAATATGAATATAATATGTACCTCCTGGTCTAATATTTCCAAATGGTATACACAGGCTTATATCTAGCGGTTGAACAGCTAGCACTTACAAGAAATATTGCTTTATACCTTAACACAGCTTTTGCGTAACTCGGAGTTTCAATTATTAAGATTTTTTAAATCGAGATTTTGATACACATCCGAGAAAATAGTATCCTTGAAAGGATTTAAAATTTACTTGTATATGTATATGTAATACATGCTATATTAATAATCAATGGACTGTATGTAATAGAATATTATATAATTATGGTATTCCACTACAAAATTTTAAATTTATTCTCTTTGGTTTACCAATATATTTGGTTCTATATTCTAATACTATTTGTCATATTATTTAAAACTCCTTAATTCTTCTTAGACACTATTATCAAGTTGTTTTATTTTGTTTAATTTTGGTATATTAATATTGATTTTAATGCCTGTTTTTGTCCAGGCTTTTTGTGAATGGTTGATTAACATTGAAATTTTCCAATGGACATACATTTTATGTTAACCAAGTTCATTAGTATTTATAAAATAAATTACAAGAATTAGTTGAACTTTATACGAAAAAATTGCCCTGAATTGTGTAATAAATTGTGAACGGCATGTTCTAGGAGAATTATCACAATTAACAAAAACCAGACAATTAAATTAATTTAAAAACATATTACAAGAGTAGCGCAATTTCCATATCTAATACTTCAAAAAAATCAAACGTAGTGTTTTCAACAAACATAGGCAATAAAGAAGAAGCTCACAAAATATAGGAAAAGAGCCTCAATTAGATAATCTAAAGATTTACGAAAGATATTTTAAGTAACCAGTATTACCTCAACGCTCACTCCACTTAGCCATCGGAACACAGTCTGGTCACTTACCCTGTTTTATAAATACCTAGTGGGGACGAACACCTGTTTTAATGAAATAAAACAATTAATGCCCCCGCCCAAGGCTTTCCAACGTTAAACAAGGATTGCAATGGATGCTTATCCCTACTGCGTTGAATTATGAAGATAGCGTAACACGCCTTATGGAAATTCATTTGTTATGCGCTTGTCGAGAACCTTATTCCGTCGAATGTGTTTTCTAAACTTGGTAATTCGTATGTGTACGACTTAATTAAATTTAAGACGAAATTTAAGAAGAATTTTCTTTCTCCTGTAATCCCAAATTCCTAAATAACCTCCCCACAATCCCAAAATCCTTCCATATTTCCATTCTTGTAACCAAACTATACATTTGTATCACAGGTTACTTTCTAAAATTTGGTTCCAAAAGGGTGTGGTTTTGGTGCGTTAAGGTCGTATACTACCCAAAGAAACACCACACAGTTTCAATGGGTGGCTTTCGAGCGTTACATTTCCTCGTAAAAAAAAAAATTTCAAGAAAGTTATAAGGGACATAGTATATATACTAAAGTTTTCTCGACTTCTTATAGAATAACTTTTTGGAACAGTCTCTAATCTCTAATCTATTTTAGCCGTTAAAGCTCGTACACGCACACAATAAGCAAGTAATTTTTCAGAAAAAATTTCAATCATATTTGTTTTGATATAAATGGTCATAAAGAAAGGAAATCTAAGAGACAAATGAAGGCAAGATTAAATTGCCATTTGCTGAAAAAAGAAAAATTGCTTGCTCAGAATCTGCGTGCTCGATGCCTTAAGTGAAATTGAAGTTTTAAAACGGCCCAAATATTAAGAAATTTTCTTTGTTTTAACTGAAAGTAGTTTCGTTAAAACTAAATAAAGAATTTATAAATTTGACAAAATATCAAAATTTTGACGAAAAACAAACCAAAAAGCAGAGTTATGCTAAATTTGATGAATAATGTACGTCTTTAAAAGCCCTTTTATTATACCCGTGCATACATATATGAAATCGGGTATATTAAAATTGTTCCTCCGTTTGTAACGGATCGATCTAGACGAGCTAAATATAGTGTCAAGGGTACGTATCGGATCAGCGTCGAAAAGTAAATCGATCTAGCTATGTGTGTCTGGCCGTCCGTCCGTGTGTACGATAACTCAAAAACTAAAAGGGCTAGAGTTTTGAAATTCACACAAAGTCATTTTTAGACAATTTCTAGGTTCCCTATTGTTTTTGGTTAAAATCGGACCAAGGCTTCGGGGAGCTTCCATACAACTTTTTTGCAATAGTACAAATTTCGTCAAAACTAACTATACTAGGAGGATGAAAATTACACACGGTTAGTTTTATAATGAATCGAGCACTTATATGAAGTTTCAAAATGTTACAACCCCATTTTCGGGCAGCTGCCATACAAAGTTTTCAATTCAATAACTATGAATCTAATGAAGCTACGAGGTTAAAATTAAAATTGGGCAGGTAAAGTAATAGGACAAGTTACTTGGCAAAGTTGGATATTACTTGGACCAACTTTTATGATGGGCGAATTTTTTTTTTTTTTTGGTTTTTATTTTTTTTTGTATTTGTTTTTTTTTTAAGCAAAAATTATGGAATGATGAGTTCAATTTCTTTTAACTATTTTACTTTTTTAAATTTTTTTTGTAATATATATAATAGCTTAAGGGAAATAAATAACGGTTTATTTTATTGTATACATCATAGTGGGTACGCACGGGTATCTTAAAGTTTACAAGGGCAACTTATCAACTTATCTATTATTATCAGAAAATTATCATAACTATGATAATTATTAATGAAAATTTTAGTGCTTTATCTTGGATTTTCTCTGATACAACTTACATTTATTTAGTTTTATCTTAAAATATTTCACAGTTTAAATAAGACTGTCGAGTCCCGTCTTCATCATTTTAATCTAATTAATTTGCATTGGACTCCTATTTTTTTGGGGTTTCAAATGTTAGCTTCAATTATCGGATTTTTTTTACAGTATTTCTTCCCGTTCTTGACCATTCCATCCAATAAAAAGACCGCATATTCGTATACCAGTATAACTATAATTACTTCAGATTTTATATCAATTTTCTTGCTATATATCGCAATTTAATAATTACTAATTTACGAATATATTTATTCTATTATTTTATTAAGCTACGTCCTTCAAATGTTACTTATGTTGAGATTATTACATTTTGAAACCTTGCAAATTATTTATTCTATTATTATTATTTGAAATATAGAAAATTTTAGAAAACCAATTCATATATGTATGAACAGTCCAACTTAATCTTATATTAATAAATATTTTACCATTTGTACACAATAAATCAATTGTGAAATACAGTGGATTCCATTCTATACCCAAAGTACTGAACAACTGTTCATTATGGTATATTAAAATTAATTTTATGTTTGTAACACATTGAATCAGAAATTATAGATAACCCTGTGGCAACCCTATGCATTTTTTTACAAAAGATTTATTAAGCTTATAAAAGCAACTATCTGTTTCCATCTTCATATTGAAAATATACCTAATAGTTATGACAATGTTAAAACAATTAAAATGGAGGGCTTTTTCCGACTTCGAAGCGCTGAAATTCTGTACCGGGTTGGGTTTACAGAAAACAGTTTTACCAGAAAAATTTTTATTTGCAATGCGTACCCGAAGTTAAAATTTGTTTTCCCTATTTGAAACGGTGTAAAAGTTTTTGTAAGCATACTGACAGCCAGACAGACAGACACACAGCGTGAAACTGGTAAGCACATTTTTACAAAACTTTTTGAAAATGTACTAAGATAGCTTGCCGTTCAAAACAGCCAGTGGTAGTTTCATTGTAATATCTAAATATTCAATTCACTTAAGGCGAATCTTCTGATGTAACTGTTCCTAAGGAGGAACATCGAGCAAAATCATGCTGTTTTCAGAACTTGCCAAATATTCGCGCACTGAATTTAGTTTTTAAAAAAAAATCCTTCTCTATATGGGATTTAACATAGACAAAAATGGTGGAAGAAAAATCTAGGTATATTGGATTGTCTCATTTGCAGCTATATCTTCAACTTTTGATGTTTCTTAACTTTGTAGTTATCAAGGACGAACTAGCTGCTGCAATGTTAAATTCATCTAAATTATTAAACAGGTTCCTAAGAAATGAAACAATTGTATTCTGAGCAAGAATATGATTGAATAAGACTTCAGGTACCTGCCGAATTACAAACTTTTTCTTTAAATACTATCATGGATTCGTACGAGTACCTCAGAGCTGACACAGTCAACTATACACTCTTACTCTTTTATTATAAAATTCTTATAACCATACTGGAAAGGTTTTATTCCAATTGAAAAAAAACAAGAAAATAACCAAGATTTTCCAAATAAAACAAAATTAAATATTGGATAAAAAAAAATAAAATGTGATAAAAAGAAAATTGGAAATTATTTACTAAAATAGAAAAATACAAAAAAAATACATATTTTCATTTAATTCTTTTTTAATTGGCATTGTGTAAAAGATTTCATAATAATAATTACAAAATGTGCCTTTGAATTAATTTATCAGAAAATAATAAATGAAAAGACCATACAAAATTTTATATTTGTGTAATACATAATATATAAAAAGATGTATTTAGATATTCAATATAATTTTTCAATATAATTGTTTTTTTAAAAAAAAAAAAACACAAAATTCCTGAGACAGCATTAATTGAATAGAAAATTTTCATTTTCAGTCATCAATGCCTGTATATACTAAAGGCCTCAGTGTTCAGAGAGAAAATTTAAAATTCGTTCATATTTATACACAAGACTCGTGGAAGTTTTTTTAAATCGCCAGCTTTTATTTGTGTGCAGAAATATTTTAAATATGAAATATATTTTTAAAAAAATTTAATATACTAACTACTAAAATCCCTACTAAAATATATTAACACTTTCATTCATAATTCTAAATTTATTTGATTTTATTCAATATTTAAAACGAAAAAGTCCACTTGTCATAAACTTTGATAAAAGACTAAAGGAAGAAAATAACGAGAATGTAGTAGAGTAGACTGTGGCAACTCTAGGATACCCATTCAGCTTTATTATGAATAAAGTAATATTCATGTGAAATATGAAGTTGTATGGCAACTACTTGAACCCACTGCAGTAGCCTAACCAAATTTTGCAGAAACTTTGGCCATTACATTAAACTATTTTTGGTATCACTAAAAATTCAGACACCCAGCTTCAATAAGTATACAGTAATGCTCATATAAGAGAAAAAGTTGTAAGGCAGCCACTCGAACCCGTCGACCATAATGCCTGGATTTCAATAGCGATGATGGCTGTTGCATAAAAACGAATTTGTGAAAATTCCAAAATAATAACTCCTTTATTTTTTGAGTTATCGTGCGGACGGACGGACGGACGGACGGACAAACATAGCTAAATCGATTTATTTTTCGATTCTGATCCGATCCATACCCTCGAGTCTATATCTACCCGTCTATTTCTCTGCGTCACAAACGTAATGGCAAATTTAGTATACCCTTTGAATTATAGTCGTACGGGTACAAACATACTTTTTATATTCGCCAGCTTTGATGTTGAGATTATATTGTACACGAATAGATTACAATAGACAGACTTCGGTAAATTTCGGAAAATAATTTCAACACTGAGGCCTTTAGCATATAGAGGCATTGTTGTCATATCAAATAATGGAAATTTTCAAAAAATTTTTTAAAAATAAAAATAAATTTAAAATTTGTAATTTTTTCTTTTTAATTTTTTTTTAAGTTTTACAAAGAAAAATCGTTTATTTATTTCATTTTTATTTCATCCATTTTTTCTATAATGTATTAATGTATAATATAATTTCGAATTTTTCCTTTTAAATGCAAATTCAAATACAATGACAATGAATTTGTTTCTTTTTGCTTTAAAGATATTTTTTTTTTAATCCTACACATATATATTTTAATTTAGATTTTATAATTTATTCTAGTTCATTGCGTATTGGTTTGTCATATAAGTTCTAATTTGAAAATTTGTTAAGTGACAAAATTCAAAAATCTCAAATTCTTCTAAAAAAAACTTTATCTTTAATACAATTAACAGTATGCTGTTTTCTAAACGCTGTTCTAAACTTCTGCATGCATTCATAATTTATATTTGAATCTATATTACAATTTTTATATTAAGCAAAGGTACCATTTTATATTAAGCAAAGGTAATTTTTATATTAAGCAAATGGTGTCCAAGATATTGAAGCTTTAAATAATAGTTTAAAATTTGGAGTTTTAAAACATGGTAACTATAGCAACAGGTTTTGAGCTTTTGGTTTTTTTTAAACCATCATTTGAAATAAATCAGTAAATAAGTAACTTTTAAGGTAATTGCATTATTCTATGATCCTTACAAAAAATGGCTTTATGTCTCATCCGCTTTAATACCCAGCATACCCTATTAAAAATTTCATCTATGCACAACATTAAAATCCGTTAACCAGTCAATAAAGATTAAGAAAGTGTTTATATTTTGTTGAAATATGTTCTGTCGTTTCCTAAAAATTTAAGCGAACTTTTAGAGGTGGGTAAAGCATTTAGTACCTCATAAACTCGAAAAATCTTCGAAATTATTTAAGAAGAAAAGTTAAAACTTTGTTCACAGTTGGTCAAGCTTGCCCATTTTATATTTCTGAAATAGGCAAGGTCGGTAAGCAAGGAAAGACATGGAGTTAGGAAACTGGCATAAACCTCTTAATAATAATAATCCTAAGTCCGAATTTAATGCACAATAACTACTGCTTACCTTCAAAAACTAAATAAGCATATTTATGTAACTAATGAATGGTTATCACACTTACCAACGACCTACTGTTGTTTTATCACTCGTTTTCAATCCCTAGCAGCGGAGTACACTTATATACAGCACTTTTTGATATTCGAAAAATATAGGAAATTGCCACCTTGTTGTAGCATTAAATCTTCCAAAATTTCTTTAAAATCTAATAAATAATATAACCATTTAAAAAGAAAAATCTCAATATATGGAAGAATTCTGCAAAATATAAAATTAAATCTGTTCTGTTTTCTACATAAAAAAAAATTGAATTAATTTTTTGCTTTCAAAAAATGTCTCAAAAATTAATTGTATTGCCCTTTACCTATACAAGCAATATTCTTAAAAATTAACTTTCTTTTGCCAAAAAATTTTCTAAAATATTAGATATCAAAAATATGTCAAATTTTTTTTGTATTTAACTTTCTCCGACAATTTACTGCATTAAATCATAAACAATTATGTTTTATACCCGTATTACTCGTATGACTATTGGTATAATATTTTTGCCATTATGTTTATGACGCAAGGATGGAACGGGGGTAGATATAGACGGTATGGCTCGGACCAGAATCGAAAAGTAAATCGATGTAGCTTTGTATCTGCCCGCATGATAAGTCAAAAAAGCAAAGATGTAGGATTTGATTATAAGCTAAACAGCCTGACTATATATGTACATGTTGGAACAGGGAGAAATATATTCTTATTAGAACTGATCAAATGAATTCCACATCCAATTTACATCAGATAGTACTACGCCATATAACATGTAATTTAGACGTCGAGTAAAAAAAGGGTAAATTGTAAATTAACTTAAGAGTTTTGTTTTGGGAAATTTGTAGTTTGCTCATATAAGTTTTAGCACATGTTCCTCAGATGGCCGAATCGTACAGCAAAATGAGTTGGATGATTGTTTTGAATATTAGTAGTTTGTTGTCGGTTGATAAGAGAGAACTTTTATTTTAGAATTGGTAAAGCGCTTTAATACATTTACTGACTTTGTTCACAGATTCAGGAATGTGATCTTTAAATGTTGATTTTCTATCAAGGATTATTACAAGATATTTAACAGTATTAGACCAGTCAATTGCCCTGACGTCAACTCGTAGGCAATTTTGTGGTAATAAACAGTGAAATTTAAAACATTGAATTTGAAATTTAAAAAATTGAATTTGAAGCTGAAAACCTAGATATAATTGTTAATTATTGCTTAATTGATTAAGCCATTAATTTGAACCTAATGGGGAATGGTTGCTGACTTGAGTCGAAAAACAGACAAAAGTTTTTTACCTTAACTGGGATTCGAACCCGAGTCATTTGCATGAAAGTCCGGCACTCGAACCACTGCGCCACCTAGCCATTTATACATAATTGAAAGTCTTAAGGTTGGGTATTTGAAATTCTACCAAAAGTAATTACCGTTACATCATCCAATGTCTACATTACAATCACACGGGTATCAACGAAGTCGACACAGTCTACTCTACTACGCTCTTTCTCGTTTTTTAAAAAATTAGATTAATAAATATTAATATTTTTTAAAAAATCCAACCCTTTTTAATAATTTTGCCAAATTGAATATTTTAAAAATTTACAAAGAACACAGATTGGAAAAGTTAAAAAAAAATATATATATAGTTATAGACCAAATTTAAATATATATATTTATATATATATTTTAAAAATTATTACAAACATAAATAAATAATCCATCTATATAAATTTCTTATTATCATAATAGTTATTTTTGTACATTTACTCAACATTTTTATTCATGAAAATATAAACTACTTTTCTAGAAAAAAACCAAAAATTTTTTTATTACTGCAATTTCTTTAGCAGAAAATAAGAATAACTATTATTATTTATATACGTCCATATTTAAAAATACCAACATAAATACATATATATATAAATGTTATTGTATTTAATGAAAAATAATCCATACAATAAAATAACATTGACATATTAGACGAGAATTTTATTGTTTTAAGTAATAACTTCAAGACTATATCATTTACATGTACATAAATATATTTAAATTATATACATGTATATATATAAATATATTTTAATTAATAAATATATTTTAATATATACATGTTTTAAGATATGTTT
This sequence comes from Dolichopus griseipennis, assembly GCA_963082915.1. Classification (NCBI taxonomy): domain Eukaryota; kingdom Metazoa; phylum Arthropoda; class Insecta; order Diptera; family Dolichopodidae; genus Dolichopus; species Dolichopus griseipennis. Next base: position 313,769,966 of record OY720441.1, on the reverse strand, counting down.
ATATACAGCGTGTCGATAGCTCAATAGTCCATTTACATTAATGTTATAGAGGGGTTTAGACGGGCAAAAAGTGGACACACAAGGAGTAGTCTACATAGGGTTGTGGTCAAGTTGCACGTATAAAGTTTTCAAGTCACATATAGTAAGCCAAAAATTAATGAACCATATACAACTTCTTCGCATAGCAATATCTATTTAGAAATAATGTAATATTATATTAGTTCGAACTACACAACTTTAGTATATTCGTTCGAACTTTATAAGTCGAGTAAAAGAAAATGTTATTCCATCAAGGTCTATAAATAAATGAGATCTAGATACCCGGTATATTATGTATTTATTATTTACTAGCTAATACCCGGTGCGCGTTGCTGCGCCTCTCAATGGAGGTTTAATTGAAGTTGATGTTACTGCAAAAAGTTAACACAAAAATTACACACAGCTTACACATGTAAATTTTAAAATGTATGAAAGCAATCTTTTTAAAACGATTTTTCTAGGATTATTCTAGTAATTTTTGAAACTTTCTGTAATTCAAAGCAGTACAAACTACTTTCCAAAAAAAACAAAAAGCTGTTTGGCCGCAATGGGTTAATGCAACTCAATAAAATTTATTTTTGGGTTTTCTTTTTAGCCAAAGTAGAATTTCATAAAATCGGACAAAATTTGGAGCGAAAATTTTTTTTGACCACCCGTCGGCCCGACATGGGTTAACAAATTCCAAAACTGTTAATGCTGTCAACTCAATTCTCAAGGAGCATCCCGTATACTAAATTTGAAGTCAATTGGTCAAACCGTTTCAAATTTAGAGTAAAGTATTGAAAAAACCTATAAAAAGCTGTTGGGCCGCAATGGGTTAATGGAACTCAACAAAATTTTTTTTAGGGATTTCTTTTAAGCCAAAGCAGAATTTCGTAAAATCGGACAAAATTTGGACCCAAAATTTTTTTTGACCAACCATCGGCCCGACATAGGTTAACAAATTCCAAAACTGTTAAAAGTGTCAACTCAATTCTCAAGGAGCATCACGTATACAAAATTTGAAGTCAATCGGTCAAACCGTTTTCATTTTAGAACAAAGAAGTTTAAATACTTGCACCACAGCCCCAACTTGGCGGTCCATTAGAGCAAAATTTTTGGGCCACGATTTCTTTCCGTACCCAAAAATCTCTATATACAAATTTTCATGAAAATCGGCTGGGCAGTTTAGGAGTCTATTCGCTACATACAAACAAACAAACAAACATACAAACAAACAAACATTCCCTTTTATATATATAGATAGATAGATAGATAGAAGATATATGAATATATTTAGTAGTTCAAAAAAAAAATGCAATATGATTATAGAAAACTCTTAGAATATAAAATAATCGCCCGAAGATGTCATTTTTAGTATGACAACTTCAGTATTGAGAGATAGCTACGTATGTAAAACAATTGACAGCGGACTACAGAGATTAAAAAGACAATAGATATTAAAAGAAATTTACTTTTTAATCTGTATTACAATAAAATTGAAGAAATGTGGTAAACTAAGAACTCCTTGTCTAAATATTGAAAGTAAGGGAAATTTTTTATTAAAATCTTTATAAAAATTGGTATAGAATTTTGTGAGGTTTTATAGTTTTTGGTTCTTTAGTAAGAAACTTATTCAGATCACGTTAAAGTAACCTTTTTTTCTGTAGAATATTAAGCAATTAATTTCTTTTGTTATTTTTTAAAAATCAACCTCAAAAAGTAAAGATCACATCTGCCCTACAAAGATTTGAATCATTGTAACAGCTTTTATTTAATCCTTACACTTATATTTCAAATTTTAAACAATTCTAACTTATGTTTGTGAATTTACGGTTTAAAGCGGCCCTTTTGTTACAAAAAATACACGATATCATTTTATGTTTATCCATTTTTTTTTTTCAGTATTCTTTTCCGTTACCGAGGTTCGTCATCATCATATTGATTATACATTTTGATTTCCTGAAGCAAAATATTGCACTAATCATTTCCTCCCACGTTTTTTATTTACAAAATTCTAATTTTACAGCTGCTACAACTTGTAGTCATTATTCGCCTTGGATAACTACTTACTAGCTCTACATTTGCTGCTTCTATAAGAATATGGCGTAGATATTTAATGTAAAATTCTATTACTATTATCATGTGTTATGATAATTAGACTTTTTAGCATTTCTGAATCTGTTGGGAATGAATTCCCAAGGACCAAATCCTCAAAGATAAAAACATCCAAGGTATAGTCCTCAAAATTAAAATTCGCAAGGCCAAAATCCTCCGTAATTTAGAATCCAACTTATAGATACATATTTATATTATGGAAAAGGAGAATAGCCCCAACTTTGAATTCCACTTAAAAATCCCATTTAATTAGAATCTGACAAAAAAATTCATTACGCTTCCTTTCGAATATTTTATTTTTTGGGAACCTTGAATTTGAGGATTTTGTTCGTTGCTTTTCTGCATTTGTAATTTTGCCTCTCCTTGACTTTAAAATTTGCCATTTATATTAATTTCAATTTGTATATAGGGTATGTAACGGGTCTAATATAATCAAGTTAGAGCAAAATGTTCAACCCAATCAATTTACAACAAAATTCAGATCAACTTTAAAAACCCTATCACATGTCTTTGCCGTAAATAACCAAAACATCCAATACCAACTATTTCTCTTTTGATATTGTTTATTCAGAGTGCAGCAACTCCACAATCCCTAAATTTTATATGATATGACTTTCTAACTTATGTTAATATTATTCTTCTTCTTTTTAAAGATTTCCCTATGGACCAAATCAAAAACAAAAATATTTTGCAAAATATAAAATGAAACAAAGAATTTTATGGGATAAATATGTACCAAACGTACCTACCCGTATATACTTCAACATAACTAGTTTATCTAATTGTATGTACTTGATAGATTCAATCTTGCTCATACAAAAATTTAGAAATTCAATAAGTACAAAAAAAAAAAAGATTGTAAATTTTATATCGAAATACTTATTTTATTTTAAAAAACTATTTTTTTTGCATCCAAATGCTGGATTCATTCCTTTACCCATCCCACTTTTTCAAAATTCTATCCTATAGAATATCAAAACTATAGATTGTTTTTGGTCTAGGTACCATAGACTCTATAGCATCTCTATTACTAGTTTAATTTTTTTAGTTCTACGTAAATATTTTGTTGTTATTTGTAATGGTACTCAGTTTTGCTTATGTTTATGATTGGAAAATGCACTCAATTTTTATTGCTTTATTACTTTATTTGTTGGAGAAAGACAGAGACACTGATTGGGGTAGAGAAGAGGAAGGCAAAAAATACTAGATTGTATTAAATAAGCATTGAAATAAAAAAAAAAACATACACACTATTTATAACAAGTACCTATACGTTTTGTCTATTTTTAAATTTGATCAACGAACGCACAAACACATAAAAATTTTGGTAACTATGTTGTAAAATTGCAATTTTTTGCCAATTCTTAGATATCGAATTTAAGAATTGAAAAAAAAAAAATCATTCATGTTGAAATAACAACATCACTTAGTCAAGCATCAATTTTTTTGCTTTTGTTACCCTACCCTACGTATACTAGTAGATACTACGGCGAGGTGACAAAAATCCTGGCTTCAAAAGTGTCCTGAGAATCAAAAAAATAAACTAAAAGTTCCCGGAGAATTATAACCCTGATGAGTAAGCCAAAAGTCCCCTAAAAATTAGTCAAAACTCCCGATTATACTTTCAAAGATGTCATTAAATTTTGAGCTGCATCTTGAAAGAAGTAAAACTGAAATTGAAAGTAATCAAAAGTTAGAAAAAATTCATGAAGGTGTGATAATACCTAAATGTAGTAGTAAAATAACAGCTGTTAAACGAACATCTTAAAGTTGGATACACAATGAAAGTTGTTTCTTTTTCCAGAGTAATAACGAATTCGTGTTTACGAAATTGCAAATTAAAAGGGATTTTTAAAAAGACCTGTGCATTTCAAGTACCAGTACAATTACCACTTCCATTACCTAATACTCATTACTTGGTAAAGTACCGAAATCTTGGTAAAATTTTGTAAGTTCCTAAATCTAAGTAATACTTGTACTTGACAAAGTAATTAGTATTTGAAAATAGTTTTTATAATACTCATTACTTTTGCTAATACTCATTACAAAATTCTTAACTATTTCCTAATACTCATTACTTTGTTAAGTACAAGTATTATTTATATTTCAGTACTTACAAAATTTAAGTATAAGTAAAATAATCAAGTAAAAATACTTGTAATTCCCAAAAAGTAAAATTTTGAGTTTAATTACTTTTGTAATTATTTTTTTATACTTGAGTGTTTTCGAGTATTTTCGAGTACTTAATTACCGGGAAATACTTAAGTATCAAAGGTTCAATTATATTCCAAGTATTCAAGTATATTTAAAATATTTTCATTCCCAAAGTGCGAATTTAAGCCCCCTGGGTATTTTTGGCATATTTTTCAAGCCATAATTTACCCAGGCAGTTTTCTCATATCGCCAGATATTACCATCATTTTAATCAATTCTACCAACATCATTATTACATGTTATATACAATATATCATGATCTGTATCATCAAAAAAATTTAAATCACTTCATAGTATTTTTTAAATTGAAACAATAGAGCTTGAAATATAATAGAAATGTTAATAAAAGATTTAATACAATATTATTTTGTTTCTATTTATAAAATTGTGAGTAAGGGAGGACGGGGTAAATGCATGTTAAGAGACTTTAAATTGATTTAAAAAAAAAAAAACAACACTCAAAAAATACTCAAATAAACTTAATTGGGCTTCAATTTAGAAAAATAAAATTTTTTTTTAAATATTTAATAAAACTGAACTAAAAATTAGTAAAGTTAAAAGTTTTATATTATTTTGTTTAATTTTTTTACTTTTTTTAGTTTTTTTTTTTTTGGGTTACTTTTTTAACTTTTATAAATTGCATGAACTAGTTATTAAATTGGTAAAAGTTTTTACTCAGTATTTTAATATTGATGTAATTATTTAAAAGTACTCATAAATATTTTAGAGATTTTATTCTTTTCAGAATTTAATATTTTTTTTTTTTTTAAGTAAAAGATTTTTAAAAAGATGTTATAAAATTTATTTATTGTGTCAATAAATAAGAGTATAAATTATTTAAAAATCTTCTTTGTCGCTTTCTACTACATTTAAGATTCAATATATTTTCATGAATTGATTTTTTAATGAATTATTAAAATACTAGCTTATACCCGGCGCTCTAGCGTATATTTTCTAGGATTATTCTTGCAAATTTTTATCAAATTTATCAAATTTCACTTGAAATATTTCATAATTATAAATAGGGGGCAGAAATATTAATTCACTTGAAATTATTAGCCAGAAACCCAACAACCTTAACTCAATCGTCAAGAAGCATCACGTATAAAAAAATTCGTTGAAACGGTTTTAGAAAAAAATTTTTAAAACTTATGTATCGCAATCGGTCAAAGGAACTCGACAAAAAACTTTTTTACCTTTCCTCTAATTCAAAGAAGTGTTACCTACTTCCCAAAATTGGACGTAATTTACTTTAAAAAATTTTTTTTTTGGCCAATCATAGCACCGACATTTGTTACCAAACATCAATCCTGTTAATAGAGTCAACTCTATTTTCAAGGTGCTTCACGCATACTAAATTTGAAGTTAATCGGTCGAACAGTTTCCAATTTAGAATAAAGTAACGAAAAAACTTATAAAAAGTTGTTAATTGGTTAACAGAACTCAACTAAATTTTTTTTCAGACTATCTTTTTAGTCAAAGCAGTACTTCTCAAAATTCGATGAAATTCACTTCCAAATTCTTTTTTGTTCCAACGTTCGGCCGGCATGGATTAACAAATTCAAAGTTTCGTAATAGTGTCAACTCAGTTTTCAAGGAGCACCACGTATAGAAAATTTGAGGTCAATCGGTCAAACCGTTTTTATTTTAGAGTTATAATACCAAATAAGTTTAAGTACTTGCCCCACAGCCGCAACTTGGCGGTCCATTAGAGCAAAATGTTTAGTCCAGTATTTGTCTCCGTACCAAAATGTTGACTTCTATTAATATTAAAGTACAATTTTTACCAGAATTAAAAAATTACATTCATTCACTTTTGTGGGAATCGCAATTGGTGCGTACTGTATTAAAGGATTAAAATTTCCCTTTGAAAACATGCCCATATAATAGTTAATATCGTCAAAATAAGAACAAATATCTATAATTACTTTCAGTGTTAAAATATAAAGTCTAGACCCGTCCAGATTTAATTAAAGCCAATAAAAACAAGTGAGGGAAAAAAACCAAGGGTTTTTAAAAAGCACATTTTCAAAATTATATACGGTTTCTTACTGAGTATTTTATCATTTATTTTTATAAAAATATATATTATGATAATATTATAATTTTGTTATTTCATTAATAATTAATTATATGACTAATAGTGAAATACCTAGAATATAACCCCAAATGCACTCAAGAAAACCTGTTAATAAGTGCAAAATATAATGTTGGAGCTTCAATGTTAACGTTTAATTTTGGAAAAACTTACACTGGTGAATAAGTTACGGTTTTATAAGAACATAAAAGTTTTAATTTTGAAGACCTAGTAGCCCTTCAATGGGGAAGATTCCCGAATTTTTGCTTAGCAAACTTATGATGGATCTGCTCACCCTCCTCCTGTTTTCCTTCCATTTTTTTCCGGTTCTAGGAAACCAATTTTAAACTCCAACAAAATTTGGAATTTTACCTAGAATATTATTATCTAACCAAAAATGGTTAAGACTAAGAAACAATTTCTTCAATTTAAAGAGACCCTTTCAAATTTAAGAAAAACCTTTAACGTATGTTGAAATATAATGCTGCAGCTGTAAATTTTGCATATTTGTAAAAATAAATTTGAACAGGTGTTAAAGTTACAGGTGGTTGAAAATAGAAAAATTTCAATTTTCGAGCCCTTATAGCTCCTAAACAGGGGGCGCGAAAAAAAAATTAAAGAACTAACTTCTCCCAAAATTTCAAGACCCTAGGTTGAACCGTTTAGAAGATATATGGGGTCAAAAATTTTGCAAAAGTTGAGTTTAGCTTAATGGTAAATTTTAGTACCGTATGGTAACTCTATACAATTTAGCCTTATATTTTTGTGAAGCCTATAAAACCAGCTATCTTTTGCCGTTTTCAGATTAGAAATACACTTAACAAAACTCTTGTTACAACAATTTAAAAATAGGGCTTTTTCCAACTTTGGGGGGCTGTAGCCCCGTAACAGGTGGGGCTACAGAAAATAATTCTTCTACGAAATAAATTTTTTTGTAATATCTACCCGTGGTTAAAATTTCTTTACTCTATTTCAAACGGTGTAAAAGTTTGTGTAAACATACGGACGGACGGACGGACAAAGTCAAAATTAAGAAAAATCTTTGACACTTATTGAAACTTTCATTTTGGAGCTTTCAATTTTGTATACAAATAAAAAAAAATTTTGACAGGTATTCAAGTTATAGGTGTTTAAAAGCTAAATTTTTAGCAAAATTCCAATTTTCGACCATTTGCAACTCCTAAAGAGGGGGCGTGACAAAAAAATTTTGTTAACTGACTCTTACTTATTTCTAAGGATCTAGCTTCTCCCAAATTTTTAAGTTTCTAGATTTAGCCATTCCGAAGTTATGAGGGACCAAAAATCTTGTAAAACTTAGTTTTGAATAACGGTAAATTTTAGTACCGTATGGTAACCCTATATAATTGGTTTTTAAAGGACGGACGGACATAGCCATCGACTCAGGAGGTCACGCTGATCACAAATATATATACTTTTCCACATCTAGCTCGCTTCCTTTAGGTGGTTACAAACACCATACCAAAGTTAATATACCCTTTTACCTATTCTATAGGTGTAGGGTATAAAAAGTTACCTTGACATCGTAAATGTGTTTGCGAAGTCGTAATCGTAAGTTTAAACTTCAAAAATTTTACATTTGCTCATGATCGTAAATTCATTTTACATTGTATTCACGATGGGTGTTGTTAAGTTTAGAATCGAAAATTTTTTGGATACACAAATAAAAAAATTAAAAGTTATTGGAATTCTACACTATTATTTTGAATTTTATTTTTGTAGTGGTGAAGTCCCTATTTAAAAAAAAACCATGGAACAAAAGTAAGTAAATATTAATTTATAATTTTCAAAGATTGTATCTGTAGAAAAAAATCAAATTTTTGACATTTCATTTTGCTGCAATCGGAATTGTAAACAAAATACATTGTGTTTTCGACACAATCACACCTATTCTAAATTCCACATTGTAAACTGTACCACATTTTGTACCACATTTAATTCGTTTTACTAATATTACGATTTAATGCGATTTATTAATGTTGTAATAGCAAAAACACGTTGTTCCTTCGTGTAACGTTCCATATTAACTAACCGGAATGTATTTATAATATACCTAAAGAAACCTCGTATAAAAATTCCAGGTAGAAAAAAAATGGCGGCAAAATCAAAATGATACCTCAATTTTGAACACTATTATTTTAAGGAAAAAGTATTTTAAGATTAATTACAAATAAACAAGTGATGAAAAAAACCAAGGGTTTTTAAGAAAGCACATTTTCAAAATTATATTGTATTACATACTGAGTTTAACTTTGGAAATATTTACTTGGAAATAGTTACTACTGACTTATAAAATTTACTGCTAACAGTAAATTTTTTATTTAAAAGTTGTTATAGCCCTTCAATGGGGAAGGTTACCAAATTTCTCAAGTCTCTAACTTCAACTCCCCCCCCCCCTCATCCTCTAGTTTCTTAGGTTCTAGGAATTAAATTGTGAATTACACAAAAATTTGGAATTTTACTTAGAATTTTATTATCTAAGCAAAAATGGGTAAAACTAAGAGGCACTTTCTTCAATTTAAGGAACCCCTTTTAAATTTAAGAAAAACCTTTGACATATGTTAAAATATAATGTTGGACCTTTAAATTTTGTATATTAATAAAAAAAAAATTGGACAGGTATTCAAGTTACAGGTGCTTAAAAATAGCATAATTTCAATTTTCGGGCCCTTATAGCTCCTAAACAGGGGGCTTGACAAAAAAATTTTGTTAACTGACTCCTACTAATTTTTTAGGATCTAACTTCTCCTAAAATTTCAAGATCCTAGCTTGAACCGTTTAGAAGATATGTCGGGCCAAAAATTTAGCAAAAATTGAGTTTTATATATTGGTAAATTTTAGTATCGTATGGCAACCCTATACATTTAAGTGACATATTTTTGTAAAGCCTATAAAAGCAGCTCTCTAATACCGTTTTGCGATTGAAAATAAACTTAACAGAACTTTTGTTATATCAATTTAAATATAGGGCTTTTTTGGAATTTGCAGGGGCTGTAGCTTCGTCACCCTTCAAAATTAAGAAAAACCTTTGACACATGTTGAAATATAATTATAGAGCTTTGAATTTTGTCTATCACTAAAAAAAAATTTGGACAGGTATTCAAGTTACAGGTGTTTAAAAACAGCAAAATTTCAATTTTCGAGCCCTTATAGCTCCTAAATAGGGGGCTTGACAAAAAAATATTGTTAACTGACTCCTACTAATTTCTTTGTGTCTAACTCCTCCCAAAATTTCAAGATCCTAGCTTGAACCGTTCAGAAGATATGTGTGACTAAAAATTTTTCGAAAATTGAGTTTTGCGTAATGTTAAATTTTAGTACCGTATGGCAACCCTAACCATTTGCCTTGTAAAAATTTACAAAGTTAATGAAACCAGCTATCATTTGCCGTTTTCAGATTGAAAATATATGTAACAGAACTCTTGTTATAACAATTTAAATATAGGGCTTTTTCCAACTTTGGGGGGCTGTAGCCCCGTAACAGGTGGGGCTACAGAAAAAAATTCTTCTACGAAATTATTTTTTTTGGAAAAACTACCCATGGTAAAAATTTCTTTTCTCTATTTCAAACGGTGTAAAAGTTTTTGTAAACATACGGACGGACGGACGGACGGACGGACAGAGTGAAGCTATATAGGCACATTTTTACAAAATTTTTTGAAAATGTGCTAAAAATAGTAAGATATTACATATCTTTAATATTTTGATTATGTCTAGTTCTTTCGTTATTTTACCCTTAAAAATTTTAATATATGAAATATGAATATGCTACGAATGAATGTGAATATTTCGTAGTTTTTTGCACTTTTCGTAGCGTTAAGTCGGAATTGAGAATTACTTTTTCATAGATTATCTCCGACGTAGCTGTACGAGGGAATTTAGAATAGGGGTGAAATTTTTTTTGTGTTATTTTCACATTGTATCAGGTTGAAGTTTTTTTACGACATTTACGATGTCATTTAAACAGTCAGTCAGTAAAACCGGCTTAGAAATACCCTACACCTAGTTGGTTCAAATTTAGTGAAAAGTTCATAAGGCATTTGAAAACCATAAAAGCTTTTATTAGTTTGATCGTAATACATAGCTAACCAAATTAATTTTATAATACCAAAAACATTTTCTAATTACTTTGTCTATTCAAAAATAATAAATATTCTTACTAATTTATCTATTTAAAAATATTAAAAAAACAAATAAACTGGAAATATGTAAATGTTAAATACATTTATTTCAATTCACTTCCAAAATTAAAAAAATTTGAATTATTAAATTTTGTGATAAAAAGCTAATCAAAGCATTAACATATTAAATAACTCAATTTCACATTATTTTAAATTGTTAGTTTATGTACCTATAAGAAAAGCTTATAAACGCAAAATATTCAATAAATGTATTTCTAAAATACAATGACAAATTTAGAAATTTTCATATAATTCATTTAAATAAAAAATAAATTTTACATACATGCAGCAAGTACCTTTGAACACAACTTAAGTATCGTACATGTTTTAATTATATATTACCTATGGTAATAATTTAATAAAATATATGATATAATAAAAATTAAAACAATGAGATTTAATCGTTTTTTAAAAAAATATTTTATTTTTAATTTATAAAATATAATACATAATATGTTTTATGGTAAAATTTTTAGTCTTTTAAAAATATAAATGTGTTAAATAAGAACGGAAATAGGAAGAGTGTATCAAATTTAAAGTTTCTATCTTCATGAATTTCGAAGATAAGCTATTAATTTTTAGATTTCTTAAGCCGCAGCTAATCCACCACTACAATTAAGTCTAAATTTCGGGGACACAAAGGTATTTGAAAAAAACACCGTTATACCAAATTTAAAGCTTCTATATTTAATTCAAGTTTTTATCTTTGTTAATTTCGAATATATGCTTTAAGGTCTTGAGAGTAGGAAGGTGGTAGCAAACCACTATTCCAATTCATCTAAAAGTTTACGGAAACAAAGCAAATAGGAAAAAACACTTGTGTCCCAAATTTTAAGGTTCTATATCCTTGGTTTCGAAATTATACTCGTGTGACCTCAATTAGACCAAAAATCCGAACCCGTTGCCCGATCTCGACCATAAGCAATCCCCGCGGTACTTTCATTACTAGTAACCTAGAGTGTTTTTTTTTATAAATATGTTAGTTAGCCCTTGAACTGTTCAAAAGTTCCAGAATCCAAAACCATTGTCCGATATCGCCCAAAAGCAGTCCCCGCCATATTTTCAATACTAGTTAGCCCTTGTATACAATTGGAACATTCTATCTTAATTCTAAATTATTATTTTTATTAATTTCGATGATAAGCTTTTAAACCTTGGGATGTCTAAAAGAGGTACCTGAACTACCATTCGAATTGATCATAAATTAGGAGAACATGAAAGAAATAGTAACGTACACCCCTGTGCCAAATTTGAAGCTTCTACATTGGTTTGAAGTTACTATCTTTAAATATCCTTTAAGGTCTTCGGAACTGTGTGGATGGTCCTCGACCATCTACTCCAATTGGTTCCAAAACTCAAGAACACAAAGTGAATATTAAGAGACATCCTGAAACGAAATTTGAAAGTTCTATCTTCTTTGGTTTCGGAATTATGCTCGTTTGGTCTAAATTTGATCAAAAAGTTCTAGGATGCGAACTCATAGCCCGATCTTGACCCTACGCAATCCTCGCCTTAGTTTCATTCCTAGTAACCTACAACACAAATTTCATGAGTTGTTGAGTTATCCTGAGTTATCGTGCCTACGGACAGACGGGCGGACATGGCTATATCGACTCAGGAGGTCACGCTAATCATAAATATATATACTTTCCCATATCTAGGTCGTTTCCTTTAGGTGGTTACAAACACTATACCAAAGTTAATATACCCTTTTCCTATTTCATGGTATAAATATAATGTAGGTGATATATAATATAGGTGTATAGTATATTAATATGATATAGGTGTAGAGTAAACTATAATATATGGAGTATCATCATATAATATAAATTTATATTGTAATTGCATACTATCTCATTCAAACAACTATATAATTACTGTAGAATAGGATTTTATAATATATATGTAGACAGAAAAAATAAGAAATAAAAATCAAATAAAAAGTATTTGTGTATACACATCTTTTGAATTATTCGTGTGTGAATGTGTTAGTAAATTAGATAAAACAAAATTCAAAAAAAGCTGACCAATTATTTGTTCTAGATAATATAATTGATAATAATAAATAATATAAAGTACTATTATATTTACTATATGCTAAAATATTAATAAATCTAACATTTGAATATTTTAAAAATAGAATTAATAAAGAGTCGGCATTAAAACTATAATTATTTTAATGTTATTCTAAACAATTATGTTTATCGCATAGATACTAACGCAGCTTAGAAAATTTAACGCATTTTTTAAATCAAAATATTTATATATTGGAACATCACTTTCCTCGTTGAAAAACGATACAAGCGTCAATAAAGCTTTGTTTAATATTCAACGTTCTTATATCGATGATTTAAAAAAATAGGGTTTTTTCTCAAACGATTGTGACTCTATGGACATGCAATTTTTTATTCTTTATTTTATACCAAATTCGGTTTATTTTGGTAACAAACAATTATTTGTATTTATTTCTGTTTTTCTTTTTTATTTAAACAAACAAATAAATTATCGAAAAAGAAATAGGGGGAAAAAACAAGAAATATTGAATAATTTACATTGTCGTTCTACATTTCTTTCATGTGAAAGAAATGTTTTTTGTATTTTACAATTTGTAAAGCTTATAAGAACAGCTGTCTGTTACTGTTTTCAGGTTGGAAATATACCTTATAGAACTGCAATTATAACTGTTTAAAGATAGAGCTTTTTTCGACTTTGTGGGGCTGTAGCTCCGTAACGGGGAGGGCTACAAAAAAAAGTTTTAACATTAAATTATTTTTATTGCAATACCTACCCATTTTTGATATTTTTTAGTCAGCCAAAGGTAAAAAGGGACGGACGGACAGACGGACGGACAGAGTGAAGCTATATAGGCACATTTTTACAAAATTTTTTGAAAATGTGCTAAAAATGGTCTGTGGTTGGTCTTCTATTCCAAATTAATTAAGATACACACAAGCTTTCTAAAAATTCATAATTTTGTCATATAATTCAAAAAGTGAGGAATTAAATCCCGGTGATTCGTGCATATCAAAAAATTTAAATATATAATTATATATCATAATATGCATTTATAATTTTAAATATAAAATCAAACTAATCATCAATTTATAAAATCCCTTAACAAATAAAATTTTATTTTATTTTATTTAATTACCTACATATATGTATAATAACTTTATGGCAGATCATTAATTAAAATATTCTAAAATAATAATCCAAAAAAAAGTACTCTGAAATTAATTGAAATTTTATTAAGCAATGATGAAAAGTTAAAAAAGTTCTAGCCATCAAATAAAATATTAATATTTATTCAATGGCTAGAACTGATTTGGGAATTGGTTTGTTTTTTTTCAAATAAATTAAATAAATTAAAAAAATAAATTAATTAATTAATAAAATAAACATTACTATTAAAGTGTAGTAGTGTAATATTGAAAAAACATTTAATTAAATTAAAATTGTATATGTCACACTCTATAGGGCCCAAATGCTAAAAGCTGTGGCTAAAAAATTAAGAGTTCTTATACTCTTAATAACTTTTTATTTTTATACCCGTATGACTATATAGTCTAAGGGTATAATAAATTTGCCATTACGTTTGTGACGCAGAGAAGAAGGGGGGTAGCTATAGACTCAAGTGTATGGATCGGATCAGAATCGAAAAATAAATCGATTTAGCTATGTATGTCCGTCCGTCATCACGATAACTCAAATAGTAAAGGAGCTAGGGTTATGAAATTTTCACAGATTTGTTTTTATACAAAAAACGGAATCGCTATTTAAATCCAGCCATTTTGGTCCACGGGTTCGAGTACCTGCCATACAACTTCTAATTTTATATGAGCATTACTCTATACTTATGCAAAAGCGTGTCTGAAATTTTGCCAAAAATAGTTTAGTATAATGGCCAAAGTTACTGCAAAATTTGGTTGGTCTACTGCAGAGGGTTCGAGTAGCTGCCATACAACTCCTTCTTTTATATGAGCTTTACACTACACCTGATGAAGCTGGGTGTCTGAAATTTTGCCAAAAATAATTTAGTGTAATGGCCAAAGTTACTGCAAAATTTGGTTGGTCTACTGCAAAGGGTTCGAGTAGCTGCCATACAACTCCTTCTTTGATATAAGCATTACTCTACACCTAATAAAGCTGATTGTTTGAAATTTTGCCAAAAATAATGTATATGTTACGATCATACGGGTATCCCAGAGTTGACACAGTCTACTCTACTACACTCTTCCTCGTTTTAATATTTTTTTAATTATTCATGTGAAGTTATAACATAGGGTAAAGATAATAGAAAGAAGAACAAATTCATATAAACTTTTTTAGTATGAAATATTTTTGAGAACAATAAAAGATGTTCCAGGTTTTGAATGTATTAGTGGAATTCAAAGATAATATTCTTCTTCTATTCATCTTAAAATCTTCTTTTAACTGCAAAATTTCTATTTGACATTAAAATCGTAACAATATTCAGAATATTCGAAATTTTTTTAAAATATTTTAAAAAATATTATTGAAATTGACTAATATTGACAATTTACTTAAAATTTTCTGAACAAATTATTGCAACCCGCCTTTGGAGACCTTAAATTTAAGAAAAACATTCCCTTCTCTGAAAACATTAATTTAATCTTTTTGAATCTTTTAATCAAACACAAATTAAAATTTTAATATTTATTCAATGGTCTAAAATTGCTTTGGGAATTGATTTGTTTTTTTCCAAATTTAATTTAGACAAATTTGTCATAAATTAATTTATTGAAAATCACATATTTGATAACCAAATATAAATAAATAATTTAAATTAGTAAATACATTTTAAAATATTATGTATAGATTAAATTTTATCAGTTAATCACTAAAATTTTCAATATTGAATTTTTTAACATAATTTCCAAAATTCAAAGAAAAAACCAATATATACAATGTATTCATTTAATTTATAAAATACGATGTCCATGTTACATAGAAACTTTTCGATCATAATTTAAGATCTTTGATTACAGCATAATTTAAATGGCACAGGGGTAAAAATACAGATGTTAAAAGACCTGTAGGGACTTATGACTCTAAAAATGAGCATAAAGTCTACGAGAAGTTATGAGTACAATGTTTGGGTCAAAGAACTTGTAAAAAATGAGACATAACTCTTCTTTGTATTTTTATACCCGTATGACTATATAGTCAAAGGGTATAATAAATTTGCCATTACGTTTGTGACGCAGAGAAGAGGGGGGGTAGATATAGACTCAAGTGTATGGATCGGATCAGAATCGAAAAAAAAATTGATTTAGCTATGTATGTCGGTCCGTCCGTCCGTCGGTCATCACGATAACTCAAAAACTAAAGGAGCTTAAAATTTCGCAAATTCTTTTTTTTAGCAATAGTCGTTATCGCTATTTAAATCAGCCATTTTAGTCCTTGGGTTCGAGTAGCTGCCATACAACTTCTTATTTTATATGAGCATTACTCTCCTGGCTTCTAATGAAGCTGGGTGTCTAAATTTTGCTAAAGATAGTTTAGTGTAATGTCCAAAGTCTCTGCAAAATTTGGTTGGTCTACTGCAGTGGGTTCGAGTAGCTGCCATACAACTTCTTATTTTATATGAGCATTTCTCTCCACCTAATGAAGCTGGGTGTCTAAAATTTTACTAAAGATAGTTAAGTGTAATGTTCAAAGTTACAGCAAAATTTGGTTAGTCTACTGCAGAGGGTTCGAGTAGCTGCCATACAAGTCCTTCTTTTATATGAGTATTCCACTACGCTAAATAAAGCTGTATGTTTGAAATTTTGCCAAAAGTAATTAACCGGATGATATAATGTATATGTTACGGTCATACGGGTATCCCAGAGTTGACACAGTCTACTCTACTACACTCTTCCTCGTTAAACATGTGATTAAGTTTTAAACTGCATTTTAAAAAGGAAAAACTCTGAATCTAATAATACCAAAAAAATATATAAGTAAAATAATAGCTGTTTAACATTTGCAGCTGGCATTACGAAGCATATTTAAGTTAGATACACAATCAGAGTTATATCTTTGCCCAGAAATAGAAGGGAGCTTTAATTTATATACTTATTTGAAGTATCAGACAATAGTAAATAGTTCCTGATATTATAAAAGTTTTTGCCTATTCGACATTCGAACTTCTTATTAAAATATTTTAATTTTCGACTAAAAAGCCGCCACTTTAACCACTGACCTATCAGTCAGATATGAGCTTTTAGTTGATTACTAAATTTGAGTTAAGAAATGGGAAATTCCCAATTTTCAAATATTATAAACCTAATGTAAAATTTATTGTATTTCTGCGTAGACATTTATAAATTTTCGAAATAATTATGAACTTCCCATCGAGGGTCATAATTCCCCGGGGATTTTTATCTCTACACCAATTTGATTACAAATTAAAACAAATCAGAAATATTTATTTTATAATTCTTTTGTTATTTAAAAATTTTTAACATTATCAGAATCTCAAAATGTAAATAAGTTTTTTTTTTTTTTTTATTTAATTATATTATTCATTAATTTAATAATCTCGACATTCATGAATTTAAATACAACAAAATATCTGAAATTAACTCGAATTTTATTTAATTTATATGTTAAAATTTTAATCAAAATAATTAAAATATAAAAAAAAAAATTGGAAAAATTGATGAAACTTAACTATAAATCCAATTTTCTAAAAATAAAATTAATGTTGTATATTGGTTTTAAAATTTTTGTAATTACAATGATATCAATGGATTTTTTACAATATTAGTACAATGAAAATGGGTTTATACATTTTAATATAGTATCTACATTATGTGGTATTAAACCATTGAAATATATTATATGGATTTACTGACCTGCAAAACATATACAAATATAATTTAAATTAAAAATTTTTCAAACAAAATCTTTAATTAATTTAAATTACCATCAATACAAATTATAAAAACTGACTGGGGGTGCGTAGATGGGCTTATGAATAAGCTTCTTGATTCAGCTTTAATTCATGCACGTGATAATGCTAACGGCGAAAAAGGTTAGCTTTTCTGTACTCTTCCAAACTTATGCTTTGAGTGGATTAACAAAGGTCTACATCTATTACAATTCCTCACTATGTTTAAGTTATCTATCTGCCTATTTAAAGCAGTCGATTTATTCATCATTAATATGAGCTTTTGCAAAACTAATTTTGTATTATAGGAATAGGGTTCCTCAAACTCAAAAACTGTTCCTCAAAAGGTTTTTCTCCCAAAACTTTTTTAATCATCTAAAAGAGAGGTCCATACGCCATAACTGACAAGAAATGGAGTTAAGTTTTATTTTTTTAAACATCATTATTATATTTGTGTGCGCAATCATGCTTTAAGATATGGTAGAAACTGTCCTCGTCCAAGACACAATTTAGCTGATCCGAGCTTCAGTAAGACAAAAGACACACCTTTACTCGATTATGTATTTACAACATAACTATTTTAAGGGTTAGATCAACTTATCATTATTATTTTCTTCTGTAAATCTACTAGATACATTTGTCTTACTCTTTTTTTTAGAGTTTTTGAAGTTGTGAAAAGTATAGTAAAATTTTAAATTA
This sequence comes from Dolichopus griseipennis, assembly GCA_963082915.1. Lineage (NCBI taxonomy): Eukaryota > Metazoa > Arthropoda > Insecta > Diptera > Dolichopodidae > Dolichopus > Dolichopus griseipennis. Next base: position 313,751,743 of record OY720441.1, on the reverse strand, counting down.
AAATAATCCAAAGATAGTTATTTCTAGACAAGATAAAGTAGATGATATGGTATCATTGGTTAAAACTAGTTAACAAATTTACTAAAGTAATTAAATTACTATTGATAAATTCTTCTTATTGCAACAATATTCAAAAAATTACAATAGAATAAAATATTGAAGCACGAATATTAGTATATAGTATAGAGCACGGGTGGGCAACAGTTTTAGACAAAGGGCAAATTTTTTTCTTAAAAAAAAGTCGCGGGCCATTTTATCTGTATATGTAAGATTAGACATTTATTTTTAAGTATAAACAACCGATAGAATCTTGATATTTTTAAGTAAACTATTTTTATTTAAATAATATTATTTATTTATTAAATTCATTTAAATAAGATTTAATATAAATTAATTGAACAAAACATAAAAAAAACAAACATAAAAAAATCTATTCATTTTATATGTATAAAAATAAAATATAGAAATAACATAAGTATTTATAGTTAATAACACAAAAAATTAATGACTAGCATTATATCTCTTTTGATTCTCCACAATTTCTTCGATTTTTGGTGATAGTTCGCTGGTGGCAATTCGCAATGAAGAGACCAGATTTACGTCCGTCATATTGGAGCGATAACGAGACTTAATAAATTTCATTCCTGAAAACATTTGCTCGCATAAATAAGTAGAACCAAACATAACTAAAAAATTTTGTGCTAAATTTGTCAGTTTTGAAAATTTTTCAGAACTTAACGATGCATAAAAATCTATCAATTTCGTTGCCTTAAAATTTTCATTTAGTATAGAATTGCTCTGTAAGTCAATTAATTCCAACTGAATCTCTGGAGGAGCCTTTTCAACGTCAAAAGAAAATGGTGAAGAAATCAAAGATAAATTATCTTGCATCTTTTCGAAATCTTGAAAACGACGTAAGAATTCCGCATGTAAATCAGATAAAATGGTACTATATTTTATAAACTGTGATTTTGAAATTACATTTCTCAATTTCATAGTTGGAAAATGATTTAAATTTTCATCGAGCAAATTTTTACAAAAAAGTAACAACTTTGTCCGGAATGATTTTACATGGTCATACCACTGATCACATTTCAATTCAGGAAAACTATTATTATCTTTCATTTCCAAAAATAAAATTATTTGATCTTTTAATTCCCAAACTCTTCTTAGAACTTTCGCCAAACTCAACCAACGTACGGGTGTATAATATGGAATATCAATATACTCAGCTTCAATATCCTCCATCAACGATACAAATTCGCGATGATTTAGCGCACGACCGCGAATATAATTAACAATTCTCTTTACAACGCTAATAACATGGTTAAGTTTTAAAACACCTTTGCAAAGAACTTCTTGATGAAGAATACAATGAATAAAATATATTTCCGAATCGGGGTTTGCGGTTTTAATTTGATCATTTATTTTTTTTAATAATCCAACATTTTTTCCCGTTAAATTCGGGCTCCCATCCGTTGTAACATTGATAACATTTTTCCAAGATAAACTTAATTTTTCAAAGCAGTCCATAACTTCATTGAACAGATCTTCACCTGTTGTAGTGCCTTTCATAGGTTGCAGGCCAGCAAGTTCCTCCAAAACATCAAAGTTACTGTTGATACCACGAACAAATATTGCCAATTGCTCTGTGTCTTTAATATCACAACTCGTATCTAGTGCTAGTGATATGTACGTAAATGATTTAGCTTTAATTTGCAGCTGCGTTAATAAATTGTCCGAAATTTCATTAATTCGTCTTACGATCGTTCGTCGTGAAATGGAAATACTTTCGAAATCTTTTTTTTTCTCTGGGCAAAGAATAGTTGCTGCTTCCACCAAACAATCTTTCAAAAATTCTCCTTCTTGGAAAGGCTTACTATACTTTCCAATTTTATATGCAATTATATAGCTAGTTTTTGTTATAGCAATATTCAATTTCGTTTGACCACTAAACAATTGTTGTTGCTGTTTTAATTTATTGGATAATTCAATAGAAATTTCAATTTTTTCACTTTCTGACAATTTATCATATTTATCAGCATGCTTTGTTGAAAAGTGTCTGTTTAAATTAAATTCTTTAAAAACAGCCACAGTGTCATTACAAATTAAACAAACAGCTTTGGCACCACAGCTGATAAAAAAATATTGTGCAGTCCATTTTTCTTTAAATATTCTCCGCTCAGCATCAACTTTTCTTTTTTTTTGCATTTCTGTTGAAGGAATCATATTGGTTTCATTTTAATTACACATATTAATAAAAAATATTTTACCAAATAGAAAATAACTTCAAATATATTTTAAGTTTTCATCGAAGTCGTTTGGTTAACATAAAAATGTTAAAATATCATCGTATTCACTAAGGATTTATAAATTTAAATAAAACAGTTTAAAATAATATTAATTTATTTAAAATACTTTAACAATTGTTAATAGCAATTTATTTTTATTGTAAACTCAAAATATATCTGCAATCAACGGCAACTGTTCAAATATTTATTGAAATGTCAAATATAATTCATGATTATATTTGTATCATTTTGAAATGTAGTAGATGTAAAATACGATTTTTGTAGTAGATGTAAAATAATGTAATGTAATAGATGTAATAACAGCTCAAACAAAATGCTTTCTTTTTCGAATATTCCTTTTTTGAAGTGAATATTTTTTTGAAGTGAATTCTTATTGCAATACGAAATGAATAATTACAAAAAAATTAAAAAAAAAATTGTTATATAGATTAATTTCTAATGTACTATTTTTGCTATCGGGCCGGATAAAATATTAAATCGGGCCTTAATTGGCCCGCGGGCCGGCTTTTGCCCACCCTTGGTATAGAGAGAGAATTCATTCATAAAAATTCTGAATATTTTGAATCAGAAATCAATAGATTTTATTATAAACGTATAGGTGAAAGGGTATAATAAATTTCCTATTACGTTTGTGATTAGAGAAGAATTCGGGTAAATACAAACTCAAAGGTATGGACTATATTAGAATCGAATACATATCGTTCGTCTGTCGCTATTGAAATCCAGCCATTTTGCTTCACGGATTCGAGCAGATGCTATATACAAATTCTTTTTATACCCGTATGACTGTAGGTCAAAGGGTATAATAAATTTTCCATTATGTTTGTGACGCAGAGAAGGATCGGGGGGGGTAGATATAGACTCAAGTGTATGGATCGGATCAGAATCGAAAAATAAATCGATTTAGCTATGTATGTCCATTCGTCTGTCCGTCCGTCCGCACGATAACTCAAAAACTAAAGAAGCTAAGATCTAAATTCGTTTTTTTGCAATAGCTGTCATCGCTATTTAAATCCAGCCATTTTGGTCCATGGATTCATGTAGCTGCCATACAACTTCTTTTTATATATGAGCATTGCTGTGTATCTATTACAATTGCGTGTCTAAAATTTTGCCAAAAGTAGTTTAGTTTTATGACCAAAGTTTCTGCAAAATTTGGTTGGTGTACTGCAGTGGGTTCGAGTAGTTGCCATACAACTTCAAAATACACATGAGCATAATAAAGCTGGATGCATATACATAATAAAGCTGAATGTTTTAAATGTTGTCAATAGTATTAAATTTTAATAGCCAACGTCTAAATAAAATAAAGTTGATGTAGTGGAAGAGGTTGGAAGAGATGTCTTTCAACTTATGTTTCCTTTTGTTCATAACTGAAAGCCTAATAAGTTGTGTATCTAAAATTTTGCCAAAAGTAATTAACCGGATGTTATTATGTTTATATTACGATCATACGGGTATCCCAGAGTTGACACAGTCTACTCTACTACACTCTTCCTCGTTTATTACGAAATAACTCTATACTAGGAAAAACTGAATATTTTAAATTTTACCAAAAGTAGTTTAGTCTTACTGTCAAAGTTTGTGAAAAATTGAGTTGGCGTAGTGCTGTGGCTTGGAGTAGTTGTACGTTTGAATAAAATGAAGTCGGTGTAGATGAATAGCTACTTTTCAACTTATAAAGTTTGAAGAGCTACTTTTCAACTTTTTCTTTATTTTTTTTTACATAAATGAAAGTTTAATAAGTTGTATTTTCAAAAGTAATTAGCATTACATCATCTAATATCTATATTCGGGTCATACAGGTATCCTTGAGTTGGCACAGTCTACTACACACTTCCACGATTTTTAATTAGCTTAAAATAAAAAAAATAAAATATATATAAATTTTATACAAATTCATTACAATATATTATGTAAATTTAAAATCGCGGTATTATTGATTAACTTAAATGAAGTAATTTAGATTCTAATTGGAAATTTTATTCTTTTTATAAACTTTTCAAATGTTTGAAATTTTTTTATAACTTATTTAAATTTTAGGTTTTTAAATTTATGTACGAATTTACACTACCTATTCGTTTTTAATACTTGTATATTGCCTTTAATATATGTATATAAAAGGTAGTGTCACTGCATACTTATGGTAGATAATCTAGAGTCTAACGATATTCCAAACACAATTATAGAAAATTAATTTTATTTTTAAGTGAAAAGAGTAGACTAACTAATCTGTTCGATTGGTGCATATTAGAACACCAGGAAAGTTACTATAGAATTGATTTTAATGAATTCCACACACAATAAATCCAAGAGCTACTTCTACAGAACTATGACTTGTTGTATCTGGTGGAAATATCTTATATTTCAATAGATACAGTATTCTATTTGTTATGCAGGATGTTTCACCAAAAACCTGTCATATTATCTAGTGTAATCTAGTGGTTATTTTAGAGTTCAAAAAAAATTTTAAAACTCTGTTTAAAAATAGAACAGAACTTATGTTCTATTTCCGTACTTATAAACCAGACCCAAAATTAAAATACAATATTTCAATATTTGCATAACTTTACATAATATGATTTTTTAAAAATATTCAGTTTATTTATGATGGATTGCTTAAATTAGAACCTATTTAGTTTTAAGCTTTAATTAAACCTTGAAGAACTTTTAAATTATTGCATAAAATTAAAATCTTATAAGAATGATGTCAATCATAAAATTTGATTAAAAAAACATTCAAAAATACTTAATTCACGTTTTACAGGTCTTTTAAAACAAATTAAAAATTTATAAAATATTTAAAAATTTACTTCTTAACCCCACTTCAAACTGCTGAAAACAAAATATTTTAAGAAATTTTTTTTAGAAAACATTTTTATATATTTTGAAGTGAATTAGCTACACAACTTCATTAAGTTAGAATTGAAAAAATTGTTTATTGATAAGCACTTTTAAAAAACTTATTTGTGATCTGTGAACTAATTTAAAAATTTGGCAAAGATTAAAAGTTTTAAAAAAGAACTAAGATTATGGAAAATAATGTTATAGGAAAAAGGCGATATACAGAATATCCACAAATTTTAATTTTTCAAAGATGACCACCTCACAAAATAATTTTTTACATAAGCTAAAGGGTAATCAATTTTCAATTGTCTTTTTCAAGGCTAGATCGATTCATTATATAAAGGGTAGTCTTGAGTTTCTGGCTCTTTGATTATTTAGAGGTATAGAGGTCGCTGAATAAAATTTTAAGTCTATTTAAATTACTTTAGTTTAAGAGAATTTGTTTTCCCCCCTCAATCCTCTTGGGAGTATAAGCACCTCCTCTAGAAATTTCCATTGAAGTCTGTGAGGTGCTCCTTTTTTTGCACTCTCCCATGTTATACCTATTGAGTTAAGCTCCATTGTTATTGTCCTCCACCAGATGTTACTTGGCCCACCATGTTTTCTGAAGCTTTACGATTCAAGGGCTATTTTCCCTATGTTTGCTTAGTGTTTTCACAGCATATCCCCTTTTCACTTCAATTTCCCTTTTCGTATTTGCTGGGTTATTGCTTACTCTCCTGTTAGGTTTAAAAAACCTCTATTCAATATTGTTCTAAAAGTATATAAGTCTCTTATATCTAAAAACTTATATTAAATGAAACCGACACATAATTTCAATAGTTTAAAAACTTTATCTTTAAGAAACCAATTTTTCCACACTTTTTCTAATGATTTCTATTTAAAACTTAAAGATACACTTTTTATATTAACCAATTTCTTTTTTATATTTATACTAAATAAGAGTTAAAATTTGAGTAAAAATTGAAGCGGAAGGAAAACGAAAAGCACCCAAAAATGGCATCTAAACAAAAAAGTAATTAAATTGAAAAAAAAAACTAAAATCAACAGCAACAACAACAACAACATTTGTCGATCAAAACGAGACACAGGAAATAGAAAATTTTGGAAAAAAAAAACAAAATAAAATTAAAATTAAATAAAATTTAAAAAAAAAATTTACAGAAAATAAAAAGAATAAATATATTTTTAAATAAACTTTTAGTTGTGTTTATGTGGTGATTTGTAATAACTACTAGGGATATAAGTCCTTTTAGAAATTATGACCCATAAATTGAGTCCCTGAGGAAAATTTGGGTTTTAGAAATATGACTGAGACGGTGATGTGTCATTGCTCTAAATGTACTTAACTTTGTAAAAACTCTAAGACCAAGAGTCCTAAAAGCTATTTTAATTTAAAGTCATAACACCCTGTTGCAGTCTCCCTTTGTGGGATTTCCCTTTATAATTTAAAGTATTTAATATAAAATTTAACTATTTAAAGCATCTAAACTTAGTAATTTTAATCGTATGACTACTAGCTCTACGTAATCGGATCGAAAGTCATAACTACGAAAACCAAAAATAACATAATCCTCTTGTCAGATTTTTTTAGAGGTTTTACCGTTAATTATGGAATAAAGGGTATTCATCTTTTTCATAGTAGTTATTTACTAAAATTGTAATTTAATATTATTCTGTAACTAATACACTTGCAGTAGGAGCAATTATTTTTCTGATCTAGATCACTCCAGCCGCACAACATCTAATTTATTCCGTAACAGAACGGATATGACAACGAAGATTTAAGCGCTTACTTAGGTATTACATTTTTTATTCTTCTTTTACTTCCTTTGGCAGAATAAGGCTTCCACAAAGTCCCGCCTTCCGACTCTATTTTTTTTAGGCTTCTGTGAATGTTTTTTCCTTCGTTCGTATTTCTTCTAATATCGATCTTTTTTAAGTGTTTCTGGGTATGCCTTTTTTTTTTTTTTTTGGAAGTTCCAATCTAATGCCGGTTTGTCAATGGAGCCTCTTTTTAGTACACGTCTGATCCATCTGCACTTCGTTTTGCTTATTTGTATCCGGATAAGTTCTTGTTGCATTATAAGCTTCATTAGTAATTCTCCGTGGTCAGAAGATATTTCATATAATGAGAACACATTTGGTGATAAAAACCTCTAAATTGTTATCATGGCACCGTTCATCAGCGAGGTTTCACTGCCATATAAGAGAATTGATTTCAAGCTGGAGTCAAATATTTCGATTTCGGTTCTATAGCTATTTGTGAAAATTTTCATATTTAAGTTGGTTTTGGTTTATGATTTGTAGTTTATTCCAAAAAAAATGTGGTGACCTATGGACTTGTTATACACCACCATTTTTTCTCTAATTCGGAAATAAAAAAATAAAATAAAAAAATGTAATAACCATAAAAATAATTTGTAAAGTTTAAATAGACATAGATATTTTTCATCATAACCGAAAAAAAAGATTTTAAAGAACCAGAAAATATCAAAAAAAAAAAAAATTTACTGAAAATATTCTGTAAGTTCCGTTCAACTTATGCTCTTGTTAAACAGGAAATAGAAATTTCCCAATGAAAATGAAAATAAAAATATTATATATTTTTTTTTTATGCTTTTCCTTTTAGTTAATGGTTTGGTCAGATAAAATCTTCTTCATTTTTTTTTTAAATAAATGTTATTTTATTATATTTATGAGACATTTTCTCTCCCTTAATAATAATTTTTTACAAATTCTTCAACATTTTTGAATTCATTCACCTAGAAGATTGTTTTTTTTTTTGCTTTGCCCAAACTTTTTGATGAATTCCTATATAAGAAAAATAAATGACAAATTATATGATTGGTTATAAAATTGTATTCCTATGTAAGTTTAAAAATTAAAGTTATTGGCATGGGGTTCCTGTTTCATTATATTTATTTTCTTATTTGAGTGTTAGCACCTTTAATAAAATTGAGTTTAAAATTTTTAATACCAAAGTGTTAAACTTTAAGATTGCAGATAAATTAAATGGTTTAAATTATTGTGAGACGTTCTTTAAATCAATTTAATTAAAATTTGGTTATTGTTTTGACTTTAAATTCTGAAATATGTCTTAATATTGTTAGAGGTGGACCGATTTCTTCAAGCATAAAGGGTAAGATTTTGCGTTATTCATTACTCTTAAGCATTACTTACATTTACACGACGTAGCACTATAGCGAATGACCTCCGTAAATTGAAGCAGAGAACTATCGAGCTTTGTTTTTTTTAAATTTTTGACTATTACACAAACTGATTTTATAATTGCTGGACATTGATTTGTATAGATTCATTTGTTCTTATTCCTTTTCGTATACATATTTGTTTTAAAAATGAGTTCCGCACATTCTTTTGTACCTCATTGAGTTAATTTCAATTAATTTTTTACTCACTCAGACAGTATAAATAAACGTCTTCTTATATTCTCGTAATAACTCATAAATTGATACGATATTAGCCTAAATATAAGATTGAAGAAGATTAAAGAAGTTTAAACGAAAGTTTGTATGTAGCGAAAAAAAACCTAAGCTGCTCAGCAGTTTGTATATAAAGGTTTTGGATATTGGGAATTTTTCTGGACTAACAAGATCACTCTTTATCAAGCCGCCAAATTGGGGCTGTGGTCCAATTATTTAAACTTTATTTTTCTAAAATGAATTAAAAACGATTTGACCGATTGTCTTCAAATTTTGTATATACGAAGCTCTTTGACAATGAAGTTGACTCTATTAACGGACTTGGAATTTGTTAACCTATAGCGGTACGACGGTAGGTTAAAACAAAAATATTGAAATAAATTTGGCTTTGGCCAAAAAGAAAGTATCAAAAAAATTTCGAGTTCCGTTAAACTATTCTTGCGCAACAATTTTTCAAAGAGTTTTCGTTACTTTGCTCTTAATAAGAATTTAGGCTTGACCGATTGGATTCAAATTTAGTATACATGTTGCTATTTTCCAGTGTAGTTGACTATATTAAAAAACTTAGAATTTATTACCCCTATGATAGGTGGAAAATTTGTAAAATAATCAATTTTGTATAATACTTCTTGAATTCGGGGAAGCTAAAAATGAATTTTTTTCAAGTTCTGTTAACGTATTGCGGAACAAAAATTTTCGAAGAACGTTTAACTTTAAATTTCCTATACGTGGTGTTCCTTTGCACGGCGGATTTGAGGATGGTGCTATTCTGATGAATAATTTCAACTAAATCAACATTTCTGCGCATTTATTATTAGTCATGAAACAAGTTGAATTTCCAATCCATCGCTATCTCGGCTTCCCTACTGGTTTTTTTCTATCTATTTTCCCATTCAATTACTTCTTTGGAATGCGGGAATCTGTCATACGTTGTATGTGACCGGCCCACCTTAGACATTGTAGCCTGATGTATGTCACAACATCGCTGTCGGTATATACATTGTATAGAACTGCATTGTGTCGTATTCTAAATTGGCCCAGATCGATAATTGGCCGGATAATGTTGCGCAGTATTTTCCTCTCGAAACAGGAAAGTAGGTTTGCCGCCGCTTGGGTGATCGTCTACGTTTTACTGCCATGCATAACACCGGTCTGATAGATATTTGTTACAGTTCAAGTTTAAATTTTCTGCTCACTTCTCAAGATCTCATTATCTTCAAGACAGAGTAGTATGCGTTGTTTGCTTTACCTATCCTTCGAGTTACCTCTGATATTTCATCGTTTACACTTGTTATTTCCGTCCCCAGATAGACAAAACTTTTTACTACTTCCACTTTCTCATCACCAAAAGTAATATTTTGCTATTCTCTCTGGTATTTCGTAACAATATTCAATTCACCTACTTCTAACTAAATTTGTAAAGTAATAAAAACTTTACATTTCAATCAATAAAAAACAAATAACTTGGAAGTGTTAATGTGTAACTATTACATAACACAAATACCTTCAAGAATCTCGCACCTTTTAAGTAGCTATATTGTTTAACTCTTGTACATTGAGACCTTTCAAGCCGTTTTAGAACCGCTATGTACAAATCAATTTAAAATGAAAAATTCATTATTGACAATTAATTTAAAATATCAATTATCGCATACGTGTACGAAAAAAAAATTAAAACCAATAATTTCAACATAAAATTAATTGCAACCAACAAATACTTAAAATAACAATAGGTATTAAGTACCTACTTCTTATTTCAATCCATAAACAATTCATTCAAAAAATTTATTACATTTTCTAAAACCCATATTTTTCTTCAATAAAAAAATTTCAAATCTTCACAGTAAAACAAAAAAAAAAAAACAAACCAACAACCTCCATTGAACCCACCGTTTTAATACCTAGTTTCTTTTTATTATAATTTTTTACTTCATACTTTTTTAGAAAGTTCTCATATGTGTACATTATCATACCGTTTTTTTTCACCTCTAATTGAAAATTAAATTGAAGAAAAAATTACAAATTCCATTCAAATAAATTTGAAAAAAAAAATCTAAAAAAAAAAGAAATCAAATCAATCGTTATGATGTTACCAGATTTTTTAAATATGTTATATATATATATATAAAAAAGTATAGATATATATATATATATGTAAATAAGTAATAAAAAAAAAGAAACCGGTAGGTGTGCCCTCTAATTAATATATCGCATAATTTAACTTCACCTTAAAATAAAAAGTTGATTTTATTTTATTGGTTTGCTGCATGCATATATGCATACCGCAACTCAAACCTCACTTTTTACCAAGTGCATATAAAAATATTAATTCTATTATAACAATAAGTATCATATCAATAAAGCAATCTCCAAGAAACGATAATTGTGTATATATGTATATATATATGAAATATATATAAATATAATTATATGTAAACTGAAACCAATTATTTAATTTTATTAATTCTAAAGATTAACGCGTCTAACTTGACTGCATATTATCATATATGCATGAAGAGTGCAGTAAATAAGTACTTACAACAACAACAATAACAATCATAAAAGTCACCACATAAAAAAAAAAAAAAAATAAAAAAGAAACAGAACACGTTACAAAATACCTTGAATTAAAAAAAAAAATAATAAAAAACCGGCTGTGATTTTTAAAAAAAATTAACTACCATTGAAACATTGCAATGCAACAATTTAACGACTTTGACAACAAAAAAATTATTATGAACTTTAAAATTTGTACTTAAACTTTTTATTCTTTTTCATTTTTGTTGTTGTTTTTTTTTTTTTCTTATTTCACAATTGAATAGAATCATATATCAAGAAACTTAACAATTGTTCAACATTGATTACTGTTTTGATATTGATTGGTTAGATTTACGAACACCTTCACCAAACAAGTAAATTAACAGGTAAATCATTCAATGTAAATATTATGTTGCATTTCAAAAAAATTTTTTTTCTAATCTTAAATCTTTATAATTTATTATGTGCAACAAATCATTCGAAAATATGTATATATACATTTATATTTATGTATATAAATATACAAATAATTGTATTTACGAGTTTGAGTGATTTTTATACCCGTATGACTATACAGTCAAAGGGTATAATAAATTTGCCATTACGTTTGTGACGCAGAGAAGGAGGGGGGGTAGATATAGACTCAAGTGTATGGATCGGATCAGAATCGAAAAAAAAATCGATTTAGCTATGTATGTCCGTCCGTCCGTCCGCACGATAACTCAAAAACTAAAGGAGCTAGGATCTTGAAATTTTAGCAAATTCGTTTTTTTTGCAATAGCCGTCATCGCTATTCAAAACCAGCCATTTTGGTCCATGGGTTCGGGTGGCTGCCATACAACTTCTTTTTTTATATGAGTATTTCTCTGTACCTATTGTAGCTACGTGTCTGAAATTTTGGCAAAAGTAGTTTAGTTTTATGGCCAAAGTTTTTTCAAAATTTGGTTGGTCTGTCGCAGTGAGTTCGAGTAGCTGCCATACAACTCCTTCTTTTATAAGAGCATTACTCTATACCTATTAAAGCTGGGTGCCTGAAATTTTGCGAAAAATCGTTTAGTGTAATGGCCAAAGTTACTGCAAAATTTGGTTGGTCTACTGCAGAGGGTTCGACTAGCTGCCATACAACTCTTTCTTTTATATGAGCATTATGTTTCACCTAATAAAGCTGGTATGTTTGAAATTTTGCCAAAAGTAATTATGATATAATGATTAATGATTTATATTACCGGATGATATAATGATTTATATTACGGTCATATGGGTATCCCAGAGTTGACACAGTCTACTCTACTACACTCTTCCTCGGGTTTTGTAATTTTGTAGTCAGCAACAATTGCTTGTAGTTTTAAGCCTAGAGGGGGACTAATGTTTTATTCAATCTGCTGAACACATTATTCTTATTTAATCCAATTTAAGCTGAAGCTGACTTGTATTATGTTGAGCCGACTAAAAATTATAATACGGCTTGGCTTGTATATTAATTTTACCATTTTAAATATGATTATTAATTGGAAAAATTTATGAATTTATTAAAGTTGACTGTAAAACAGGAATTAATCTACTACAATGTAAAATATCTCATAATATCAAAATGAAATGAAAACCATGAGAATATCAGGTAAACAAAAAAATTAATTTGTACTTTATTGTTATTGCTATAATATGTAATTTTTAGAGTGCAAAATTTCATTGAGATTTTCTATTTCAAAATAAAAATGTAAGTAGTAAAAAATTACAAAAACAAATAAACTGTAATTGAGTTATCGTGTTGAAATAAAACAACTTTAAGAGGCACGATAAGTTTTTAAGTGTTTTAGAAGTGCGTACAAGTGCGTTTTGTAAGTGTAGTACAAGTATGAATAAATAAAGTTTAATATTTTCATTTTTGAGTTTATATTGTATAAGTAAAAGAGTTTATTTATTGCGAAGATAGGAATTTCTCTAATTTCAAAAAGATAAATATGTGATGCTCGAAAGTCTGTGGAAAATGTTTTTTGGAATTAACAGTAGTTATCACTACTTATCAGTTTGAAGTAGTTTTTAAATTAAAAACAATAAATTTCCAATCAATTATGTAATGTTAATAGTGAGTTCAATTATTTTAAGTATTGTCCAGCCCTCGAAATTCAAGTGATTGTCTCAAAAAACTTAACATTGACTCAAGCGATTTAATACCAGCAAAAGGAGAACAATTAAACTATTTCCTGATCTGTATGAATATCAACAGGTTAGCGGCAACTATCGCAGGCCAGTTGGCCAGTAAGGAACCATGCAGCCAAATTGGAAATCCCTTACAACGCCACCTGAAGGAAAAGCAAACGAAAGTGAAAATATTGAGCGCTTTCTTTGCAGATGTCTTGTTTTAGCCAGAGCCAGACTTCTCTAACTCAGTCAAATGATCTTCCACAAGCTTAAATAGCTTTTTAAACACAAAATCAAAGAACTGATTATATATCTTAGCACTATGTGTTTGATATAAAGCCGAAATGAAAACGCAGGTCACCTGAGTGAAGTTGAATCAAAATGGTGCTATCTAGTGCTAGCTAACTGGCACGCAAAGTCGTGAAGGTTGTGCCCTTCCCTACCTACCCAATACCCAACAATATAGATATATTATATATATATATATATATGTGTAATGGTATAACAAATTTACTTTACTAATTTGAAAACTTATTGTTATCATATAATACTGTGATAGGACGCCTATCTCCTTAAATTCAGCACCAAGATCATTCAATCAAACATAAATCTTTTTAAAAAGCGGATTTGATCTTCTTGATAGTTTAACAGTACTTTTTATTCTCATGAAAACAATATAGGGCACGGGTAATATAAAATTGGTCTCTTCGTTTGTAAAGCATCGATCTAGACATGATAGATATAGAAAGTCTAGAGATCGGATTAGCGTCGAATAGGAAACTGAAAAAGTTATGTGAGTTTATCCGTCAATCTGCCCGTCTGGCTGTGTGTCAGCACAATAACCAAAAAAAATAAAATAAGTTTTGAAATTCAAATCAATTTTTAGACAATTTGTAGGTTTCCTATTGTTTCAGTAATAATCGGATAAAGGCTTCAGATAGCTGACATACAATTTTTTTTACCCAATAAGAATATATTCAAAACTATTAACATAATGGGAGGATGAAAACTGCACAGGGTAAATTATATACAAGAACAATTACATCCGTGGATTTTCCGAATGTTAAGGCTTAATTTTCAAGCACAGTAGATTCAAGTGTAGCTGTGATATTGCTGAAACCTGAATACGTATCTTTATAGCTTATAAGATAAGATTGTTGAAAATTGAAATGCGGAAGTAATATTTTTTGTTTTTTTTTCTTTTTAAGCGCTAACTGTTCAATTGTTAGGCTAAAAAGACTGTCTATACCATAGGTATATGTTGAAACAGGGTGTAATATTATATTCGTGTTATTAAAATAGATATTAATGAATTCCATACATACAATTTAAACATGAGATAGTACTTGGCCTTACAACATGTAGAAATATCTTAGATTTTAAATGGATACAATTCTATTTTTGTTTTTATTGTAATATTTTGTATTTGACTTATATGGTATTCTATATCTGTGAGCTATATTATTCAGTTAAATTATTTGATAGTCTTCGTAATGTAATATAGTAATTTTGCAAAGTTTTGAAATATTTAGATCCCACTTTTAGGAAGCATTTCATACATTTATAATATATAGTTCTCAATTTAATGACTGCGAGTCAAATCTAATCCATATTAAAATAGGCTAGTAAAGTATAAGGGCAAAAGCGTTGCGGGCAAGTATTCGGACAAACTTTTGTAGTGGGCCAAAATTTTTCTTTTAAATTTTTTTAATTTTTAAAAGTAAATATTTTCTTAAATATATTTAGAAATTTTTAAAAATAATAAAATCTCTAACAATTATAAATTTCCGAGCGGATATTTTTACCTTTCCCCACATAAGAAGACCATTTCCGCAACAATTGCCACCCTTTCAACCGATTAACACATTCAAAAGTAACACACACAAAAACATTAAAGTGCAAAAAGAACAAGGGCGCAAAAAAGCACCATAATCAATAAAACCAAACATTACCAATAAATTTATTTCTTCTCTATAAACACTTTCGTTAAAATATAAAAAAAAATTAAAATTACTTATTATAACTACAATCGTTCACTTCTTACAAATCAAATGATCATTGTCGCTTTACAAAAACCACAATAACAACTTAAAACTACACATAAGCTGCTAAGATATTACCATTTACCACTTCCAAAAGTTTGTTCTTTTTTTTTTGGTTTCTTTAGTGGTTCAACAAGACAAAGAAGAAAAAAAAAAAAAAAAAAATAATTGATATTATTTTAAACCAATATATTGAATGGAAGTTATTTATATCGGTTATTTTTTATTACTTTTGCTTTTTTTTTTCGTTTCGTTTTCCTCTTCCATATTTTGTTGCTCTTTCATTTTTCTACACAAGATCTAATCTTGTATTAATTTCTCTGAAAGCGGTCAAATCAGTTCAGGGTTTCAAGTTATTCAAAACAGATCAGTTTTTATTTTTGTGCTTTTGATTTGATTTTTGGTCTTAACTGATCAAATATAGGGGAAATTTTGTTTTTTTACTTATTGAAATTATTATTTTTGGTTTAAATCGTTAAATTAATTTATTTTATATAAAATTATATTTAAAAAATTAATAAAAATAAAGTATAAAAAAAATGATAAAATAAGAAATAAAATATTTATTAATTAAATAATTAAAATATTAACAAAAACATTCAACAATAAAATTTGTTGAAAAAAAAAAAATCAATACGTGTAAAGTGAAATTTTTTTTAAAATTTATTTAAAAAGCCATTAAGAAAAAGTGAATTTCGCATTTAAATATTTTTTTTTTTTATTATTTTCATTTTAAATTATTTCTCAATTTTGAAAAATTATTATTAAGTAATAAAAATTAAATAATAAAATTTAAATAAAACAAAATGGGTGTTAAGAATTATGGTTATATTTTTAAATTAATTATATTATTAATAACAATTAGCAATTTTGGATTAAATGTTAATGGTAATTTTTTTAATTTTTTTTTTTATTTTAAATTATCAAAAATAATAACCGAAAAATAAAACTTTCATTTTCAACTAATAAAAAAAAAAAAAAAAAAAATTACAACGATAAACGTCACTTAACGAAAGAAAAAATCAAGAGTGAAATTTTTTTTTTTTTTGGTTTTGATTAAAAACAAAAAATTAAAAAATTTAATTCAAATACTCTAGTTAAATATTAATATATATATATATATGTCTGTATGTATATTATATATTATTTTATGCGTATTTTTTTTAAACGCTCCGTGTATAATATAGAATGTATTTATATTAAATCAATTTACCAGTATATGCATTGAGTTTTTAATCAACACTCAATTTAGAAAGCACTCAAAATTTTGATTTAAACTGAGTGGTTCTTACTTCTTTCATTTCAATTTCTGATTTGACTGAATGATAATATATTCATTTTAAATATAACATTCTTACAAATTAAATAGTACTGCTTGATTAAGTTATTAAGTATCAAAAATCATTATTTAATTCAATTATAACAAAATACATATATTACACAAAATATCCTGGAATGAAATAGTACAAAAACTTATGAATAGAATTAAGGGAGCCTTAAGTAGAAGCCCTATACTCCCAAATTGAGTAACAGAAAAAAAAAATTAATTATAAATAAAAGTACTCATTAAACAGGATGAAAGTTTGATTACTTTAGAGTTTTGAGTATTTAATTTTGATTTTGAAATTATTGTAAGAATTTTACTCGAAAATCTACTCAAAAAAGTATTCTTTCATTCAAATTAGAGTACTATTCCGAAATATTGAGATCGTTGTCAATTTATTTATTAACGTACCAATTTTTATTGATCTTACTGACATTATATTTTAATTCATTTTTTATTTTTTGAGGTTTTCTAGTTTATTCGCTTCAGCAATTAATTTATTAATACTTTAGGTTTTTTTATAAATATGTAGAATTTGACATTCATTTTGTGCAGGTAATAAATAATATGTATAAAATAAACTGTCAATAACTATTAATTACTAAAATAATAATTAATTTATAAAAATCATTGTATTTTAAGTAAAATTTTATGCTAAAGTGGATATATGGGTCAATCTAAGTATTATAACAATCAAAATAATCTTGAGATTCTATTAGAGCATGTTATTAAATACAATTCTTTTATGTCAAGTAACAGTAAGAAAAATTTGAAGAACCTAATATTTCTCTTGATAAAGCTCTAGAAAATCACATTAGCCAATTTTAGAGAAAAGTACTTTCACCAAACAACTTAAATCAAATTTTAACGAAATTTTAAGTATGTTAATTTAAGTACGAATAAAGTAAAATAAAGAGAATATTTACTTTTTTGTATTTAAATATAGAACTATAGAACTATGTACTTTTGTATTCCCAAACGATTCAGTGTTGTTCTAATTTAAAAGTTTAATTTTCGGTAAATTTATTTTCGAAAACTAGTTCGAAAAACCGTTTTGAAATAAAGGAACAAATTCCTTTTGATAAATTCAGAATAGATTAATTTTAGTTAAATATTACAAATATATCCTAGCAAATTTTTATAAAATACCAAAATTTATTAATTTAATTCCCCATACATTTTCGTCGCCTTCTCTCGGCAATTTTCCAGAGAAAGCATTTGTTGCTGTGCTTTTATATGGAGGAAAGCATATATCATCCTAACATCTAGGCCTTGTGACCCGTTGTGCATGCCACTTCCAATACTTTCTATTACTTCAAAAGTGATATTATTTATTTTGTTTATTTTGCATATTTTATATGTATTCGTTTTTTATGAGGGATAGCATGAACCATCCTAAAACGTATGCCTTGTGGTCCGTTGTGCATCCCGGCTTTAATACTTTCTATTAATTTTTTAAGTAATATTATTTATTTTGTTAAATATAATATACATTATATATTTGTATATTTTAAATTATATTTGGTCACCAAGGGGATTTGTAAAGAAAAATTATTTTTCAATTTTTGCTGACCTGCATGAGAATCGATTCCGCACCGCCTTACCCACCAAGCCAAATGCTTACCCACAAACTCACCGAGGCTCTTCATTTTGTATATTTATTTATATATTTGGTTTCCATGGGGATTTTTGTAAGATAAATTATTTTTCAATTATTTATCTTTTCAACTAAATATTTTATGACGTATACGAGATTCGAGCCCGCAATCCTTTGGCTAATGAACCAAATAATTTTTCACTTTACTGCCGACTCTCCAGCGTAAGCTTTTACTGTGATATATAATAGGACTAATAAAGTGGTTTTATATTGGGGATAGCATATGCCATCCAAACATCTGGGCCTTGCGTTCCGTTGTAAACTACATTCTCTTTTTTTCTTTACTCTTTCACTATTCCTACATGAGATGTAAAAGTTTGGCATAGTGTGTAACATCCTCCCTCCACTGGAGACGCGAAAGATATGTTAGTGTCTTATTAATATTACCATTTCTCGCTTTCAAAATAGTTTTGGCATCCGTAATGCCCTTATTAGCCGAAGGTAGTACTAATATGTATTACTTAAATTTTTTATGTAATATTAGAAATCTAAAAAAAATAACAAAAAACAAAAATATTACACAATATTAATTCTAATAATATATTTTAATTTTAAATAAAATTTATTATTGCAAATATGTAAACCTTTATATGACATAAATACAAATCCGGATTAAAAACTTTAACAATTAATTTAACTCAGTTCATTAAACCAGCATTAATTTTATCTCAATTATTTACCAATAATTGAAATATAAATCTTACATAAACGAAACTCAACATAACGTAACACGATCGACTAATGCAAAAACAATAAAAAAAATTAAATAAAAATAATAAAAAAATAATTATAAGACGAAAAAAAAATAAATAATCCAAAATAAAATGCAAGGTTTAACTTTTTTTCCTTTTATCCCAATAAATATTTACTATCGATTTTTATTGACATTTAAAACACGCTTAAATGTCAAATCATGATAATTTTTTTACCAAAAAAAATTTTTTTTTCTTCTTATTTTTATTTATTTTTTTTTTCTTTATTTTTTTTATGACTTGTTTTTTAATTTGTTCGCGGCTAAATCTTTTTTTACAATATAATTTTATGAATAAATAAATTTATATTATTGAAAATTAATAAAATTCAAATTGAAAAACAACAAATTAATAATATATAAGCAACAGCAGAGCCAAAAAAATATAACAGTCTCTGAAATCTGAAAAAATAATATGTATGTGTGTGTGTAAATAAAAAAAATTTCGAAGACAAAACAATAGATGAAATAAAGTGTGTTGTTGTCAGCTTTTTTTCTAATATTGTCTAGAAGAAATAGCATCTTTGTTACGAAATATAATACAATACCAAATATGAATGCAAAGAATTTGAATTTATAATTTTTTATACCTAATAAATTTAATATGCGCGGTTCATATTTTTTTGTAAACAACGGAAATAAATTTTATATTTAAATATTGGATGGTAGATAAACTTCAGAATATGATTAAGACAAAAAAAAATTTTACAAATTAATATTAATTCCTTTTATAAATAAAAAAAAAAATTTAATAATAATTTTGCATAATTTGTCATTTTATTTGCAAATATAATAAAAAATTTGTATTTACAATAATTTGATTTTGTTTTAATTAAATTGATTTGATATTCGAATAATAAATATCTTTATTTTAATAATATTTAACCATCCATCTGTTGGCATTTTATGAAAAATTTAAAAAAATATTAATTTAACTAAGATTAGTCTAACAAATGACCCCAACGGGCGTAATACTATAACCTCGCTAAACATCCGTCATAATATTGACACTTTTTTATAGATATCTTGTAGGTATTAACACTTGCTTAATAGAAATAAAATAACTGATGCTTCCTCTTAAAAAATTACAACAGGCCACCACAGCAGCAGCAAATACTCATCCCTACTATGTGGAACTACCTAAGTTGTACTCTACTGGTTATAGCAAATCATTTGTTGTTAGAACTGCAAAAATGTGGAATTTATTACCATCTACTGTAATAAATCGCCCAAAAGTTGGTGATTTTGCTATTCAATCAATCCCAATTCCTTGTAATCACAATTACTTTAGTTACAAAGGATCATATTTCTAGTTTATGGGTTTAGAATAAAAAAAAAACTAATAAGAAATATTAGGTATAATAAGGATTTAACTTGCATAGCAGAGATGCAGGTACTTGATATGGGAACCCACAAGAAAAAAGAAGGGTTCGTAGGCCAAAAAGTACATATTTGGTGAAAGTCTTTAATGAAAATAAATTTTCCCAGCAGGAAAAACAACATAATCAGAAATCAAGATTTTTGTCCAAAATAGTATACAATATGGAGATTTTGTGGAAGCCCTATGATTCCAGAAAAAATAATAAAGGAATAAAAAAAACTTGAACTAATGACATAAACTTTACATATATTGCAAACATTCTAACAAGTCCAAAATAGTACATTTCAAATAAGTTAAGTCAATTTAAATAATTTGAAAAAAATGTTTGCCTTCTTTAGGAAATGTATAAATGGCTACAAGTAAACTATCCTATATACGAATTTGAGGCAACTATCTTATATACAATTTTATACCAAGGTAACTACTGCATGCTAACAATGATTGGTATAGCAGATATGATTAACCAAGGGATTGTTATTTTAGTTCTATTTTTTTTTAAATAACATCAAATGAAACCCAGTTCTAAGCCTCTAACGATTGAACTTAACGAAAGTTTTTATATATTTCTAAAGTTTATACCGTTATTATTCTTGTATTATCAAGCACTATAAAAGTATGTAGTAGTATAGTCGAAAACGCATAATCGTCTTAAGACTAAACTCAATTAATACTACTAAAACCAATAAAACAATTAAATTTCAAGATATTCTTGAGTTCTTCATAGAAATTTTTTCGTTTAAAACGTGGTGCTACAAAATAATATTAACATTTAAATAAAACAAAACATACAACAATTTTTAATGATTTTGTTATACCCGTGCATATATATATGACATCGGGTATATTAGATTTGCTCCTCCGTTTGTAACGCATCGATCTAGACGAGCTAGATATAGTGTCAAGGGTACGTATCGGCTCAGAATCGAAAAATGAGTCGATCTAGCTATGTGTGTCTGTCCGTCCGTCCGTCCGTCCGTCCGTCCGTCCGTCCGTCCGTCCGTCCGTCCGTCTGTGTGTCAGCACGATAACTCAAAAACTAAAAGAGCTACAGTTTTGAAATTTTCACAAAATATTTTTCAATCAATTTCTAGGTTCCCTATTTTTTTTGGTTAAGATCGGACCAAAACTGCGGGTAGCTCTCGAACAGCTAACTTTTTTAACTCCAATATTTTCATACAAAAATTTGAAATATAGCTATGCACCTTGTAACATGAAATTATATGAATTTTGTTTGTTTTTGTTTGTTGTTTTTTTTTTTGTTTATTTTTTTTTTTGTATTTTTTTTTTGTACGATTTCGAGTTAGATTTCATATAATTTAAATGATGCGTAGTTTATTTAAGATAAGCAAAAAAGAAGACAAAGATTTTTTTTAAGTAAATGGCTTCATAAATTATTTATATATGTATATTCATATAATATGTATATGTGTAATATTTTGAATGAATCATTTTATCAATATGATTATATGATGCTTACTTGCTTAGGTTTAATATATTCGTGAATTAAAAATTAATTAAAAGAGATAGAATTGAAAAATTAGAACTAGAGTTTTGAAATTCACACAAAACATTTTTTGGACATTTTTAAGGTTCCCTATTCTTTTTGGTTAAGACCAGACCAAGGTTTCGGGGAGCTGTCACACAACTTATTTAAACCAATATAAATTTCTTCAAAAGTAATTATACTAGAAAGACGAAAATTACACACGGTTAGTTTTATAATGAATCAAGCACTTATATGAAGTTTCAAAATTTTACGGCTTCATTTGCGGGGGGCTGCCATACAACTTCTTTGCACCAATATGAATTTCTTGGAAACTGAGTATACTACGAGGATGAAAATTACATACTGTTAGTTATATAATGAATCGAGCACTAATATGGAGTTTCAAAATGTTGCGACCCCATTTTCGGGCAGCTGCCATACAAAGTTGTCAATTCGATAACTGTGAATCTAATGAAGCTACGAGGTTAAAATTAAAACTGGGCAGGTAAAGTAATAGGGCAAGTTAGTTGGCAAAGTTGGACATCGCTCGGGCCAACTTTTGGGGTGGGCTATTTTTTTTTTTATGGTTATTTTTTTTTATGGTTTTTTTTTTTTGTTTTTAAGCAATAATTATGGTATAATGAATTAAAAATTTAATATTTTTTTTTTTTTATTTAATTTTTTTTAAGCAAAAATTATGGGATAATAAGCTAAATTTTTTTTTAACTATTTTACTTTCTTATATTTTTTTTGTAATATTTATAATAGCATGTGGAAAATAAATAACGGTTAGTGGGTAAGCACGGGTATCTAAAAGTTGACAAGGGCAACTATAATCTTCCTCGTTTTTGAATAACTTTACCTTTCAAAAGAACTTTTGATAAGCGTTTCTAAAGTAGTAAATTTACTCAAATGTTGATTGTCATGTATCATACATAATATTTAATTTTGAAATGAATTTATAGATCAATTATCACATTAATTTTCAAAAATAGAAAATATTTGTAAAAATTATTAGTGCTAATAAAAATGATTGGTGCTAATATAGTAATAATTAGTATTATGAATCATCGTGACCTGTTTTATTTTAAAATTTTTTAATTCAATTATAGTTTTATAAATTTAGGTTTCACTTTTTTTCTTTTTTAATTAATTTTATTTGAAGCTCTTTGAATTAAATCAGTTTTTTTCGAAGTACCCATTCTAAACTTTTTAAGCAATAAGTAGAAGCACCCATACTTAAATAATATATAATTTTTTTAAAGGAAATTTTAAAAAAAAACTTCCAGCTCGTTATACGTATAACTATAGTGACGATTGGCTTATTTATCTAACTGTTAATTATCTAAAAATCTTATTATGTCATCCCTTTGTATGAGACACATTTCGTATACAAGTAGTTTAATTCTCAGTAAAAGCAGTCTAAGCTTAAACAAACTTACGACTGGGTGGCATAATGATTGAGTGTCGACTTTTCATGCGAAAGGCCCGGGTTCGAATCTTGGTGAAAGTGAAAAAACTTTTCTAATTGTCGACTCGACTCAGCTACCATTTGCCATTGGATTCAAATTAATGGCATAATCAACAATTAATAATTATATATCTTTAATAAAAAATACATTAATATAACAATATAAACAAATGCAAAATATAAACAAATAATTTAATTGAATAATATAACTCACAGATGTAGAATACTATATAACTCTAATACAAAATATTACAATTTAAACAAAAAATAGAATTGTAACTATTGAAAATCTAAGACGTTTCTACATGTTATAAGGCCTAGTACTATTTCATATTTAAATTGTATATGGAATTCAATAAGACCAATTCTAATAACACGAATATAATATGACCCCCTGTTCGAACATGTACCTACGGTATAGACAGGCTTTTTAGCCTAACAGTTGAACAGTTAAACAATTATAAATTATAAATTAAATTATATTATAAATTTTATACCGTTACTCTATGAACGGTAAAGATATGCTACCTATACACTAAATACATGATCTTAGATAATGAACCAGCTGATAAACAAGTTTTTTTTTTTTTATTTTTTTTATTAAATTACTTGCAGACATTTGGGTACGTACGTAAATGTAAACGCGTACTGTTACTAAATGCTTTCACATTTTTATTATTTGTGTACAAATATGTACGAACTTAAATAATATATAATTCACTTTTATTTGAAACTAATAATTACGTATCCATATACAAAATTTCTTTTGTAAAAAAATATTTTCATTTGTTATGTGAATTGTAAAAAAAAAAATAAAAAAAAATAAAAAAATACCTGAAAATTGTTAATTTTTGTTTGTGTAAATAAATACGTGTATTTAATGGTTGTGTTAAGTGAGACATGGTTAATTGGATTTTATTTTTTATTAAATAATTTATTTATTTATTTATTTATATAAATATCTCATTAAAATATTTTTGATGCACATAATTATATTTATAAAGTGGTATATAATTATGACACATCATAAATTTGATTTTTATGACATGTTTTTTTACACTAAATTTTTACAATAAAAAAATTATAATAAGATAGTGATATATTGTCTGCTTATCTAATTTGATATATTTCTTTTACGTGATGTTAAACTGTTAGACTATTAAGCCTGTCTCTACAATTGGTACAAGTTGAACAACTTGAAGGACCAACTGGGCATAATATGATTGTTATTAGAATTGATCTCAATTAAACCCACGTACCATTGCTCTGACATAAGTTCTGAACAGTTTTGAAGTTCTTGAATTGAAATCGTTGATTTATGTAACAAATTTCTGATTAACAAAACTATTTTTATTAAATTCTGATACCTACTAAGGTTTCTAAATGCAAATTGACTAAGGTTTTTTCCATATTCCTTACAAGTACACTATGTATATTATTAATTATAAAATTATATGAAACGCCTAATTAACCATGTTCATATGCAATTATTCTTTTTTTTTTTTGTTCTAAATGTTTCAAATAACCCTGAATTATTTTTACTCAGATTTTTTATTTTTTTTTTCCATTTCCACTCTTTTAATGAGTTTAGGGCATTCACCAAATCTATTTAGTCTAGGCTTCAGTTCCTTTAATCGTTACATTCACTAAGCCATTGATTACTCGGCTATAGCTGTTGTATAAGATTATGAATACACAAATGTTGATTTTGTGCGCCATCTATTAATTTACCCAAGATTTAATATATAAATTTTATAATTCTTATTAATTCTTATTTTAGTTACGATATAAAATATTACGATATAATTATACAATTTTACGAAATTTTATTATTAGATAATATGATCAAACCGGGGTTTGAACCCGAGACCTTCCGTATGAAATGCGGCATCTTAACAACTATGCGTCAGGTAATATTTAATAAATCACCAAATTTATAGAATTAAACCTCATTTGTAGATTCCATTAAAATGCATACGAAAAAACGTTTCATTGGAAACTAACATTTTTTTTTCAATATGAGCGATTATATAATTGTATTCTGATTCAAATACAAAGCCAAAATGAAATATTATCAGGTAGATAATTGTATCAGAAATTTTTCCATGACAATTCTGAAATGGGAAAAAATGAAACATCTGTCATTGGAATAATTTTGTTTCATGAAACAAAAAACTGATCAATGTTGAAGAAAATAATTATCAATCCAGAAAATAATAAAATCATACAATTTTCAATATTTAAATTAAAATTTTAAAAAAAATTCTAGCTAAACTTATTCTTCAGAAATCATTTAGTCATTAAATCAATAATTTTGTTAAATTTTCGTATGTGTTTGATGGAAAATAATTGAAAACAACATTTTTCAATTGATGCCTTAAAACCCAAATTTGTAATTGTAGAATTTGATAAGATTGTATTTTAACATAATCCCACATGAAATATAACAATATGGCAATAATTAAATTTTTAAGTGAAATTTTTTTATTTAGAGTATATATAACCTTTTATATAATTGGAAATTGACCTAATTTTAATTTTTTAATTAAAATGTTTTTATGTATTGTCATAATAATTATTATTAATCATTATTTATTTATTATTAATTTTATTACATCCTATTCACACTACGGGTTTATAGCATGTTATCAGCGTTAACGGGGATTCTAAGGTTTAACTAGTATCCGCGTAGGACCAAATGACTATATACAAAAGATAGCTGGTGTTGCCAGCTTTCAAAAAATATATAGCTTTAATGGCGCATATTATCCTTTAAGGACGAAAAGGACATTTAAAAGTATCCTTGTTATTTTAGTCTATTTTACAAAAACCGTTATAACTAGCGATCTGTTCAATATATATATATTCAATTAAAGCTATTAATTAAGATGACGGTCTGGAAAATATTTTAACGTTTATTTGATGACGATAGGTGCTGCCGTTTTGGAGATATTACAATTTCAAGTGGAATTTTAAAACAAAAAAAAAAAAATTTTTGAACTTTCAAAAAAACCATTATAACTATGAAATTTTCAAAAACACCCTGTATTTTTTATTATACTGTTAGAGAGGTCTTTTGACACTCTTTCCAACGGTATATAATAAGTATGGTATATGTTGACAAACAGCCCCACCAGAGAACATGAATGAAAAACTTACAGAACAATTTTATTAAAAAATACATTTTCATACTTTATTTCACATAAATTTATTTTGCCTTTTTGTTGGGATGGTGTCATAAATCCAAAAAAAAAATTCCAAATTTACAAAATTCCAAAGAAAGAAAAAAAAATAATTCCAAAAAAAAAAATTCTAAAAATCAAAATTTAATGACAAACTATTTTTAAAAACAGTAATTTTTTACATGCATATTTCAACAAATAAAAATTTAAAAATAGAGGGGGATGCCGCCCCCAAACCCCCGCTAAACAAATTATTGAAACCCTGATTTTAAATCCAACTCTAAAATCCCTCCTAATTCAGAATCTCACGTATACAAATATATAAATATTCTGGAAAAAGCGTATAATCCTGTAATTGTAGCCAACTATAAAATCTGTCCTTATTATCTTTTACATGCATATTTCAACAAATAAAAATTTAAAAATAGTGGGGGCTGCCGCCCCCAAACCCCCGCTAAACAAATTATTGAAACCCTGATTTTAAATCCAACTCTAAAATCCCTTCTAATTCAGAATCTCACGTATACATATAAATATTCTGGAAAAAGCGTATAATCCTGTAATTGTAGCCAACTATAAAATCTATCCTTATTATTTTTTACATGCATATTTCAACAAATAAAAATTTAAAAATAGTGGGGGCTGCCGCCCCCAAACCCCCGCTAAACAAATTATTGAAACCCTGATTTTGAATCCAACTCTAAAATCCCTCCTAATCCAGAATCTCACGTATACAAATATATAAATATTCTGGAAAAAGCGTATAATCCAGTTTTTGTAACAAACTCTAAAATTCTTGCTCGCTAAAGCTATGGAAATATTTTTTGAATTTTTTTTTGGAATTTATTTTTTGGAATTTTTTTTTTTGGAATTATTTTTTTTCTTTCTTTGGAATTTTGTGAATTTGGAATTTTTTTTTTGGAATTATGACACCATCCCAACAAAAAGGCAAAATAAATTTATGAGAAATAAAGTATGAAAATGTATTTTTTAATAAAATTGTTGTGTCAGTTTTTCATTCATGTTCTCTGGTGGGGCTATTTATCAACATATACCATACTTATTATATACCGTTGGAAAGAGTGTCAAAAGACCTTTCTAATAGTATAATAAAAAATACAGGGTGTTTTTGAAAATTTCATAGTTATAGTGGTTTTTTTGAAAGTTAAAAATTTTTTTTTTTTTTGTTTTAAATTTCCACTTGAAATCGCAATATCTCCAAAACGGCAGCACCTATCGTCATCAAATAAACGTTAAAATATTCTCCAGACCGTCATCTTAATTAATAACTTTGATTGAATATATATATACTGAACAGATCGCTAGTTATAACGGTTTTTTTAAAATAGACTAAAATAACAAGGATACTTTTAAATGTCCTTTTCGTCCTTAAAGGATAATATGCGCCATTAAAGCTATATATTTTTTGAAAGCTGGCAACACCAGCTATCTTTTATATATAGTCATTTGGTCCTACGCGGATACTAGTTAAACCGTAGAATAGCCGCGTTAACTTTTTAAATAGTGTTATAATGTCCTATAACTAGAAATATTGTATGAAAAAAAAGCTGTCAAGTATAATATGATGATAACTAGTTATTCAGTATAACATGTTTTTTTTCAAGGTTGTGTACTTAAATTTTTTGTTATAATTGTTTTTTTCGATTTATTAAAGTTTTTTTGGATCTTTATATCCCTTGAAGGACTTGTTGTTGTCTTAAATGATTTTTTTATCATTTTCATTAAATCTTAGGCCTTTACCTAATCAAAAGCGTACGACGTAGGACGTACAATACGCCGTACGTCGATACGTCGACGCATCCCGAAATCAATACGCGCGTACCATTTTTAATTTGAAAAAAAAATCTATTTTGAATATTGATTTCATATAAAAAATACTGTTTTTAATTTTGGTATTATTTTTGGTATCCCGACACTTACTCGAAAAAAATATTCTAGAAAAACATTTACTCGAAAAAAATATTCTAGAAAAACATTTACTCCAAAATTATTTGCTCGAAAAACATTTAGTCGTAGAACATTTTCTCGAAAATGTATAAAACTACATTTGATCGAAAAGCATTTACTCCAAAAACATTTTCTCGTAAAACAACTTGACAAAAATTCATATTTATAACTTTTTTTAACTTAACAGAGTAGTATTTTAATATTTTCAACGAATAAGTAGTGTATGCTTTCAATCAAAAAGGTGAAATTATTATTATTATTATTATTATTATTATTATTATTATTATTATTAATATTATTATTAAAAAAATAACATTTAAATAATTTTCAAAAATTATTTTCTGGTAAAATTAATAACGGTTATTAATTTTACCAGAAAATTACGGTCCAGAAATGACGGTCGAGTAATTGTTGTTCGAGCAAATGTTTTTCGAGAAAATATTTTTCGAGAAAATGTCATGGAATCATTATTTTTAATTTTTTTTTTCTTTAAATTTTGTAAAATGGATTTCGATGATATTGAAGTTTTAGAAGATTTAAATTTAAAAACGTTTTATTTACTAAATATCAACAAAACGTCACCATAACAACATAACAAAAAACAATAACAAAATTGTATACGCTTTGTCAATTTTTAAATTTTAAAAACCCGACGTATGGTACGTCGCGTATTTCGGGAGCTCCCATATAATTATATGTATTTAAAATTATTTTGACACAAAATATACGCCGTACGTCGTCATTTAGGTAAAGGCCTTAAATATAATTTTTTTTTTTAGAATCCATTATGAATTGTAAATTAAATTTTTTTTTTTATAAACAAATAAACCCGTTAAGTAAAACTTTTTTTGACATTTAAATATCAGCGCGGAATCGCGTAAGTTGTAGGTGTCAAATGGAAGTCCTATTTGAAGTCCAAGAGGTTTAAGGAAAACAAAAAAAAATGAAATCGCTATAACATGTTATAGACCCGTAGTTTCAAATAATTTTATTTTACTATTAGTAATACAAATTGCATTTGTGTGATTTTGTATTGTTAATAATTCAAAATAAATTTTTTAAAAATTCCAAAAATTCACTCAAAAAATTTTAGTCTTAAAATTTAGTAACTCTGTTAAGAATATGATTCAGAGCTTTTATCTCTTCCTTATTTAAGCAATTCCCTGAGCACTATTGTACCAATCACTCATTGTGATAAGTGATTGGTTACAATAGTTTTCTTCTTCTCTAACACAGTAAATTATTCTCCTAGCAGATCATGTCATCAGATTCTTCTACATATTGTCATTAGAATCTTTGGTGTTGTTTTTAATCGAACTGATTTAGATATAAGTAAAATTATAGAAATAAATTAATATTTAAAAACGCGCTCTTGTTAAACTTCATCTAAACGTAGGCGTCTGTTAAGTATTTATCGTTAAATTTGCCGTAGCTGAACCTGCATTTTAAAATATTAATCTACTTCTAACTTTCTTGCTTTCTTTTCATATTCAAATCTTTAATCACTTAAAATCAAATTATATGTAATATACAAAGTATATAAGTTCATTCTCATTGTTGAAATAAATAAATTTATTGCAATATTTATTATTTCATTTTTTTTTTTCAACAGGAAGACGTAAAATACTTCATATTTAAAATATTTTTTTGCAATAATATTTTTAATACATAAATGAATTTTTAAAACAAAATTTTATCATGGATACTCTTATGAAGGCTACGCATAGAAAGCGTAATAAAAGAGTAATGAGAGCATTCATTGTAGATGTAGCATGAACTTATGCACTTATAAATTTATTAATATTGCAATACAGGAACTGTTCGATATTCAAATTATTGCAATGCATAGTACAATTTTTTATAAAAATAAAGTTTCTCTTTTATATAGTTGGACATATAATAATACTATGATATATTATAAACGTTTTAATAAATTTATATTATAATTATAATTATCAAATTACTCAAAACTTCATAAATTTATCTAAAAAACGGATAACTTATTTTAATTACATGTTTATGATTAATTATTTAAATTATCCGTGAAAAATATAATTTTTTATATTAAATTTTATTTACTAGGTTAGGTGTGAAAGAAGGTGTAAATTAATTTGAAATTACCTATACGAATCTCTCTCTCTATCTCTCTCTCTCTCTAACTCTCTCTTTATCCCTACTTCTCTCCCTATCTCTCTCTATCTCTCCACATTTTAACATTTGCAACATTATGTGATACACATGATGGGTACTATTTGACTTTCATATTAAGAACTATAAAAAATCTGGAAGTTCTAACTATCACTATAGAAAATGTGGAACCATGGTATTCAAATAAAAATTGTAAAATTCTCCGAAACATTTTCCGAAATTCTCCAGTGACTTTTTTCTTAAAAAATATCATTAAATTCTCTAGGTACCAACGATATTAGAATCCCAAGGGGGTTTTCGAAATATGTGTCTCAACTAAAACTCTCAACTAATAAAGCTCGCCAAAACCTTTTATATGCAAATTAATCATACTGTACATATAAAAATAAATCTCTATACAACTCATACAGGGAAGTAAAAGAACTTTGAATTGAAGTACACCGTGCTTTAATTTGATCCGCGAAATAACCATATTTCGCTAAAGTATAGTCTTCTTCAGAGAAAAATTTACACTACTTGTAGCAATTTTGAAGTATTTTTTGAAAAACTGTTGTGTTTTGAAAAACCACAACAGCTTAACCTTCAGAAAAAGAAGAAAGGCTGGGCTGCATTTACATTGCAATTATTCTAGAGCTAGAATGTATATTTAACGGTAAAATTTGAACATCTATTGTTTCTGGTTTATTACTTTAAACCAATTACTTCTAATAACCTCTAAGAAAATAATCCAGTGGCGTTATATTGTATGATCTTAGAGTCCGATTAATTGATTTGCTCCTCAAAATAATGATATCACTAAAACTTTCTTCCAATAAATAAATGGTTACGGTAACAGTATGTATAGCACCATCTTGTTGGAGGCAAAACACTTCTGGAGCGATTTCATTAAAATTTCGAAACAAACGATCATTGATCATAGATCTGTAATAAGCGGCATTCGCTGTAACATTAGTTCCAGCATAATTTTTAAAGAAATATGGACTTATAATACCTCCAGCGTATCAAGCACATACCATATGGTGCATTTCTTGGTAAACATTGAAACCAGCAAAATTTTTTGAGAATTGTTGTCGCTCCAAATACGGCAATTTTATTTATTTACGTAGCAATAAATCATCTTCATCACCAAACCCAATTCAAGATAAAATCCAATAGAATTTAATAAACCACAGATTTTGAGAATAAATTTCAACAATTTATAAACGTTATTGGGACTAGAGTCTTTCCGTAATGATTTCTCAATGCTTACTGAAATCGAAGAAAACAAACGGCTTCAATTTTAATTTAAAGTTTTGTCATTCTAAAAACAGACCCATTATATTAAAATACATTTTCATAATTATTTGTTATTCAATAAATAATTAGATACAGAATTTCAAAAAAAAAAGTTCTATTATTTGTGATCTCTTACCACTTTTATAAGGACTTATGGTTGAAAATTCCAAAAAAACTTTTCATTAATTAAATTTATAAAGAATATTAACATATTTCTCTTCAATATCCCTCCAAATTTTGGCCATCGCCAATAATCCTAAATTCTCAAATAACCTCCCCACAATCCCACAATCTTCCATATTCCCATCCCTGTAACCAAACTGTATATTTGTATTACAGGTTCACTCCTAAAATTTAGTTCAATAAGAGTTAGGTTTTGGTGCGTTATAGTCGCACACTGCCTAAAGCAACACCGCACACCTTCAATAGGTAGATTTCAAGCGTTCCATTCCCTCGTAAAAAAAAGCAGAATGTGGTCTTCGTTTGTTGCAATTTCACATTGTCATATTTATCTTACAATTTTTACCATTTCCAATTAGTATAAGTTACTTTATAAAACATATTCCATTATGCCATTTTTAGTGTAATTTTGTTACCCTCTCCAAAATATTTCATACCAAAAAGAAAAACCTTATTTTTCATTTCTAAAATAAATTAATATGCAATAAATATCAGTTATTACAAAAAAACAAATTATAGTAAATATTTTATAAAATTACTTTTATTTGTCTCTTTTTCTCTCTCTTTTTCACAAAGAAAAAAAAAAAAATTCTTTGTTTAAACGTGACAATGTAGAAAATGTAGTTATAATATTTAATGGCAAACATACAAAAAAAAAAAATAACTAACAAATTTTTAAAAAAATAAAATAAAATTCCAAACGATATTCTTTAAAGTCATATTATTTTATTATTTATTTCTTCACTCTATCTCTTTCACTCATTCTATATTTGTGTTTTTTTTTTTTTTTTTTATAAATACTTGTAACTCGTTATCGAGCTGACAAATAAAAGAAAGTTAAAAAAAAAAAAAACCGTTCACAAAGAGAAAAAAAAAATATTTTAAAAACTTTATATGTTAGTAACATAAATCCGCAATGAATCATATACAAAAAAAAAAAAAAAAAAAAAAAATACTTTCAATTGATGACAGCCATAACAATAGAATGTTAAATTAAAGCAAGTTACACGTGCAATCAATTTTGCATAAAAAAAAAACTCCCTCATATACATTTGAAAGCAACTATAAGATTCAATTTCAAGTTTCAAGGCTAATTTAAAAACTAAAAACTGCATGAGTGCATTGGCATTAAAATGGTGGAATCTAGACTTAATGGAGCCCAACTTACCTTTAACAACCTATATATAGTTATATTTCTAATACCCAAAGGGTTAGCAAATTTTTTAATGTACATAGTTAAATTTGACACTTTTTTGCCTCAATCCTGAACCCAACCACCTTTTCACTAAGAATTCCTCAAGAATTGTTTTCACTAAAGGATTTTTTTTAATTAGCTTTGGCCTCCAAATAATTCTGAACAATCTGCTTAACATTCAGAATTTTTAAAACTAACCGTCATTACAGCATAACAGTTAATCCATTTATTTAATATATGAATAATATTAACTTTCGAGTTCTTACACTTCAAATACTTCGGGATGCCTTTCTTACAACTTTTCTAAGATAATATTCAATTTAGTTGAATTTTTAATATAAATACACTTGAAAACAATCAAAATACTAAAAATAACATCAAAATTTAACTTATTAACGAAATTGCATACTTCTAGGGAACATTGCTCGAATTCGTTTCAACTAACTGAAGTAAAGTAAAACGGAAGTGTCTTAGAAGTCCTAAGTATTTAACAAATTACAATTGTAATTTATATTAAATACAATATATCCGAAATTTAAAAAGCAGTCAGTCCGTTCAAGTGTTGCATTATGAGACCCATCCCTAAAAATAGTGCGTTCCAACACAACATCCATTGAAGGAGCATATTAATACAAACTAACACATTTTTAACTAGTTTAAACATTTTTTATATCACTTCAAACTTTCATATCCCAATGCATATTAGAAACAATCACTCCTGTGTTTCTAATCCCTGGATCTAATTCCGATATCTACATGCATATTCTAAAAAAAATCACTCCTGTCCTGTGTAGCAAAATTAAAATAGCTGTCATTATCCATTCGAAGCATTTTTCGATAAAATCTTTATTAATAATATTTTCAATTTCTTTTCAATTCTCATATTAGAAAATACTGTAAAAACGTATTTTTAACATGAATATACCATGTTTTATATATATTAATATGTATGTACCATAAAATATGTATCACAAATGGTATGTACCATTTGAAAAGTAAAACCAAAAAAAATTACAAAGAAAAAGTTATGATATAAAAAAATAATCCTCAGTATATTCAGAACTCAAAATGAATAATATGGGGACCATGTTCCAATGCAAATTTAATGATTCTTAAACAGAATTTTATCACTTATAGAAAAGATGAATGAGACGGGAATACTAGATTCGTATATGTATAAAAGAATAAAAAATATTCTATATATCGTGGTACTGTAAAAATTGAATTATTTTTCAATATTTCTTTCTCCCTCTTTTTTTTTGGTTTTTTTTTTTTTTTGGAAATAAATAGAAGAAAAATTTTACTTTATTGAAAGAATTGTATTTTTTTTCTAGTGATTTGCAAAAATTATTTAATATTTATTACCCACCCACACATTGTTTCCGTGATAAAATAAAAGAATACATTTTTGCTTTTGCTTTGAAAAATAGCCCTTACCAAAAGACAAAAAATAAAACCAAAATAACTGAATTTAAAAAAAAAAAAAAATTTGAATAGAGCTTATAAAAATAATATTTTGAAAATTTATTTTGAATACAAAATATGAAAAAAAGAATTTATTTAAAAATGGAATATGAAATATGACAATTGAAAACGTTTTCGAACACTGAATTCTTTTATGCATTTGTAATTATTTTTTTGAATATTTGGGAACAATAATACCGTACCAACCCTAGACAATTTACTATACAAATATTTTATTAAAATAACTTAATTAAGTATAAAGCAAAAGCAAGATTTGAAAATTTGGCGCTTGGTCTGATTTAGTACAGAATTGGATTTGGAAGATCCTGCGGAATTTAATTGGAATCAGAAAATACTCACTTCAGCTGTAATTATTCGGATCAATCTATCTGCAGTAGTTATTATTGTAAAGCATTACAAAAAGCGGGTTGTGACTCGGCACGCAAAATTCAATCTGCCACATAATCTCGCTTTCTTAGTTAATTTTACATTACAAACTCTATCATCCTAAAATCTGCCATTACAAAATTTTTCATGGACAAAATCTTTCAAACTAATAGAATGTCGCATTGTTTTTAAAGCCGGTATAAATTAAAAGTTAAGGAGATTTTTAGAATTGAACTCAAAAGAATTGTTATCCATATCAGATTGTGTATTGGAGGGGATTTAAGATTTGAATTCATTTTTATTATAAATGTATATAAAAGATTCTAAATTAGTTTGATATTAATTATTTTATAAAATAGGTATACCAAATTTACATACCATTCAAAATTTAAGTGTTGCATAAGAAATTTAGCTTCAATAATTTAAGTTGGGTCTTCATAACAAATTACTAATTTTTTTAATCAATTTTATTACATTTTATTTAAAAACCGAAGAAGAATGTAGTACAATTTATTAACTTTAGGATACTCGCATGAACGTAATATTAACATTATATCAATCTGGTTCATTACTTTTGGCAATTTTTCAAATAAACAATTTAATAGAGTCTTAGTTATGTACAAAAGTTATAAAGCAGCTATGTGGACCTCTTACACTACACCTGTTATGAATTAAATTTGCGTCTACATACATGTGATCACCTTTTATTTGTGGCAAAGAACTGGTTTTAAAATAAACTGTCGTACATCTCAACTATTATTTTTTTCTGGAGAATTAATATTTTTATATTTAATAGTGATACTCAGTTACCAGTAACGTTTTTAGAAGTGTTTAATCCTTTAACACTACTGGACTCATTGGAGTTTTACATTGCCTAGACAAACTAGGATTGTGACTTCTACTAATTTCTGACGATCTAAGTTCTTCCAAAATTTCAATTTTCTAACTTGAACCGTTCAGAAGATAAGAGAAGTAAAAAATTTGGCAAAAATTGAGTTTAGCATAACGGTGAATTTTAATATCGTATGGCAACCAGATGAATTTGCGATTTAAAAATTTATAAAGTTTATACATTATCTTTTACAGTTTTTAGATTGAAAATATATCTAAAATAACTCATATTATAACAATTTCAAGTTAAAAGCGTTTACAGCCTTTGAAGGTCTGCAGCTCCGTAACGAGTGGGACTACAGAAAAAGTTCTTCCATGGAATTATTTTTTTGCAATATTTATCCGTAGTTAAAATTTTTTCTACCTATTTCAAACGGTGTTAAAGCTTTGTAAACATACAGATGAACGAATAAACATACGGACAGAGTAAAACTATATAGGCACATTTTTACAAAATCTTTTGAAAATGTGTTGAAATTTCAGAAGTCAGAAATATTCAAAAGTTAAATTTAATGAAATTGATTGATAAAAAGTATATCTGGGAAAATTGTAGAGCAACAAAGTAGGTTTTACATCACTTCATTTATCTCGGAATAAATTTTTTTAATAAAAAATTTTCTTAATCCATATTTTATTACATATAATTTTAATTATATTTTCCCAGAAAACATATATTCATTTAACCCTCTGACCCAGACCCATCTTATTACTTGTTAATCGTAACCTCAAACATGTAGATCAACCATTAAAAAATTTTACACAATATTTAACTTCAATTTCATTCTTAAGCCAAAATTTACAAAAAAAAATTATTTTCGAAAAAAATAAAAATTCCCACTAAATCACATCACCAATAAAAACTTTTATAACAAATGGGACAAATTCAAATACAGATTTCGAATATGTTAAAGCAATTCACTTTAATTTATAATCACAATCCTGATTGATTTTAAAGCCTATACAATAAAAGTTTAATTTGTTTTTAATTCAAGAATTTATTTTTTCTAGAATCTGGTGGATCTGGAGAATTTATTAAAGTGACAAATATACACTTTTTCCTTTTTTGTAACCAATAAGTTATCACAGTGTTTGTCATTCAACACCTTTGTATACCATAAAATAAAAAAAAAAAAACTTTTCCAATATGTTTATCACTTGGGTTTTTTTTTTATTTATTGAAAAAAAATCAAGTAAAGAAAAAAAAAAAAAATAAATAAAAAAAAGTTGACTACCAATCTATTTCTTATAATTTGTAGAATTGAACTTTCATTGCATGCATCCATAAATGTACCATTGACATCATCAATATCTGAAATTGCATTTTTTTTATTTTTATTTTTTTTTCTTTTTAAACAGTTTGAATGTTTATTTTCTGAGTTCTGACTATGTTTAAGTGCAAACGATATCACTGACATTTTTACTTGATTTTGTTTTTTTTTTTGTTTTTTTTGTGTTTTTTTTTTGTGTTGGTGTTCATTATTGCAAATCACTAGCATCATTCTACAGGAAAAGGAAATAAAAGCTAAGGATATAATTTCCTATTTTTTTTTTTTGTTTTTTGTACTTCCTCTTCCTTTCCCTTTCACTCTTCAACAAAAAAAGTGAAAGAACAAGTTAAAGGCATAAAAAGTTATCCATAAGTTTTGTTTTTGGAATACCTTAAAATTTCAAATCACAAAATCCTAAAATAACAAAATCCATTTCATTCAATTTTGGATTTTTTTTTAAGTGGGAGTTTTCATTTTGAAATTATTTTTTGGTATTTTGTACCCAACCTGAATATGATTTTGCAATTCGGGATTTTCGAAATTCAGCAATGTGGGATTTTAGGATTTGGAAATATTTTGGGATTTTGTGTTTGAAGATTTTGTAATTCAGATTTTGTGATTTGGGTTTGTGTGTCCAGTCCAAATGTTGCATTGGTAATTACAAGTAGTGGTCAAATTACCACAGTACTTGAAATATATATGTCGAATTAACATACAATTTTTTTTAATTTTAGTGTTGAATACGAAATCTAGCTTTAATAATTAAGTTTGGAACTTCAAAGGCAGGAATCCCCGATATCCAAATAATTATTTTTTAATCAATTTTATTACATTTAAAAAATTAGAAACTTTATTTATTTATTTATTTATTTATGTACAGTCCCCTACCACATACAATGTGAAAAGTCAGTGAACCTGCCTTTCCTTTTGAAGTGTGGCCTTAAAATTGATTTTATATTATTGTATAAACTATTACAATATCATAGATAGGATCTGACCGGATTTGAATCTGAGATTTTTCAATTAAAACGACGCCTCTCTAACCATTGAGCTGTCAGTCAGATGAGTTAGATACTTACTTTATAATTAGAATTTTGGAAATTTTTTTTAAGTAGAAGGTTTTTGTTTTTTTTGGAAATATAAAAATGGTATTTTGGAAAAGCATATGTCATTTTGATATTTCATACCCAACCTGAGTAAGATTTTTTAATAAGTTGAAAAACTTTTGGAATTTTTCACTTTATAATTTTGTGTTTCGGACTTTATAATTTGGGAATACGTACCTAACCCATTTTGTTTATAGTTTTTTATTTTATAAGCCAACTATAGGAACTTATAAATATTCAATTTCTGTTGCCAATACATGGGTCTTGCCTTGTCTATATAATGTAAGTGATTAGACATTTTTATTATTATTACTATATGTAAGTATTATTATTATGCTTCTTAGGTCAATAGAAAATAAAGTTGATCAATATAAAAGATAATGTTAAAGCAGTATTATAAAAAAAAAACTTAAAACATAAGCTAGAAATCAACATGAGTCAACATTACATAAACATTATTATAGAAAACCTATAAATATGAAGTAAAGTGTTAAATTAATGTTCGTTTCGTTTTTTTACTAGTAGAAACATTGTATGTCTTCTCTGCAAAATTGTTTTTGTTGTTTTACAAAGCTTCTGTTCTATTATCTGTTCATCCTGATTTACTTTTATTTACCTTTTAGTCTTATGTTAATAATAGCTTCAGTGTTGGATATAGGTATCTACTATTTTAAATGCATCCCCATATAATACAATGACCAGCACGTTCTAATATATTTTATGATTAAATAAAAAAATTGTATTTTTTTTTGCAATGTCTTGTATTTTTAAAGGAAGCAAGGAACCAATTCCATATGGAATATATATGAGTATTTTCATATAAATTGTGTATAAACATTTTAAGGTTTTATGTTATAAATTGTTGTTGTTTTAAACATTATTTTGTTTCAGTATATTTTAAATTCATCAGATTTAGGAACAAGTTTAAGAATTTAGGATATGCTTGTATTATATTTATATATTATGTTGGAAGGTATTTTTTAAACTTTTGCTGCAAGATACCTATGATCGCGTGATAAAATGCTTTAAGAGTACAGTTTGACAATATGGCATTTAAGGTTAAAAATAGATATTTAAAAATTTATTATAACTTACTTAAAAAAGAATTACCAAAGATTCTACATTATTTAAGCGCTGTAGTGATAATACAATATCCACTCTATTTGTAATGCTTTGTAAATTATCAATTAAATTTACAAATTAAATTAATAATACCTTAGGTAATATTAATGAAAGTCAAAATAATTCTGCAGAATACAGGCAAATGAAAATACAGACAAATGAAAATACAGGCAAATGAAATACAGCCAAAAGAAAAAATATCAAGCATGTGATAGTAACCCGAAATTTTAACTACGGGTAGGTATTGCACAAAAAATGAGTTCATGGAAGAATGGTTTCTGTAGCTC
Organism: Dolichopus griseipennis; assembly: GCA_963082915.1. Lineage (NCBI taxonomy): Eukaryota > Metazoa > Arthropoda > Insecta > Diptera > Dolichopodidae > Dolichopus > Dolichopus griseipennis. The sequence goes on along the minus strand of OY720441.1, from coordinate 313,711,876 downwards.
CACGCATTACGGAGCTACAGCCCCCTAAAGTAGGAAAAAACAATTCGAAAAAGGTAAAAGACAGCCGCTTAAATAGACTTTATAAAAATATACCGCTTAAATGTATAGAGTTGCAATACGATACTAAAATAAATCATTATGCGAAATTCAAGTTTTGTAAAATGTTTGGCCCTTAGAGACCCGAAATGTTTGGATAGGTTTCATCATCAGAAATTAGTAGGAGTCGTATAAGGAATTTTGTAACACCCCCTGTTTAGGGCCTGTTAGGGATCGAAGATTGAAATTTTTTTATTTTTAAGCACCTGTAATTAAATTATCCGCCTAAACTTCTTTTAGTAATATACAAAATTTAAAGGTCCAACAATATGATCTAACATATCTTAAAGGTGTTTTTTTTTTTAAATTTAAAAGGTGTCCTTAAAGTTGAAGAAAGTGTCCCTTAATTTTAACCATTTTTGCTTAGATAATAAAATCCTAAGAAAAATTTTAAATGTCGGTGTAAATCATAATTTAATTCCTAGAACCTCAAAATATTGGCAAAGGAGAAGTGGTATTACATCCTTGTGAATCACCATAAGTTTGCTTCTTAATAATTTCAGAATCTTCCCCATTTAAGGGCCTTCCCAGTTTCCCATAAAGGGGTAACTTAGTCACCATGCGTTAGTGTATTCTGGAAAGATTCTGGGCTTCTTCGTGGTGGAGTGCTTAACCACATAGCTTAGTAATCGTGGGATTTGTAATATTAAATAAAAATTAAATGTCCACCTTTAATCTAATATTATATTTCGATCCTCATTAACAGGGTTTCTTGAGTAAATTAGGATTATATTCTAAGTATTGATTACACTATTATTTGTAATTAATAATGAATTGATGAAATAATTAAATTATAATACTAGGCTTCAGTTTCTTTAATCATAATATTCATTAAGCCGTTGATTACTCGGCTGTAGTACCTATAAGGTTATGAAATATGAATGCACAAATGTTAACTTTGTACGTCATCTATAATCTTACACAAGAATTATTTATATATTTTTATTAATATCTTATTTTATATTACGATATAATTATACAATTTTACGATATTTTTTTTATTACATATGATCTGACCGGGGTTTGAACCCGAGACCTTCCGTATGAAAGCGGCGTCTTTACCACTACGCCATTGGTCAGATTCTATAGACTAATATTCTTATTTAAAACACGTGTTCATCTGACAATAAGACTTCTTATAAGTTTGACAGAATGCTTTCAAATGAAAATATTTACAAAATATTTAATATTTAACTTTCCAAGTTCTCGCAAATAAGAGATATACATAAATATGTACATAATTTATATTTCTAAGAATTTTATCTTTGAACAATTATATACTAAGACTTATTAACTCAAAATATATAATTCAGAATTTATTCAGAATTTACTTAATATAATTTTTTTCTTAGTAAAAATTAATTATTCATTTTTGTTAAAAAAAAAAAACAAACAAATGATTTTAATATATTAAAACAAATAGTTAATAATACTTTGCTTTTTTTTAATTTATTTCAATATTTGAATTATCATGAACTCTTCATTAATAGCTTCGCATTTCGAACCGAAAATAACGAAAAAAATAAAAAAAAAAAAAAATTCCTATTTATTCTACGTCAACAGTTTCTTAAAAACAAAATAAAAAGTTTGTTAACATTTTTTTTAAATAAGTTATTTAAAAAAAAATAAAATTAAAATTTTTTTTTTACTTAATTATTTTACCTAATTAGATTTTGTAAATTTTCTATCGTAGATAACATATTTTTAAATGCAATGAAAAAACCAATTAAATTAATGCTGAATCATAGTTTTAAAGAATTCTACAATCATTGGTTTCTAAGGAAAATGGAATGAAAAACTCAACTTCTGTTCATTTCATTAATAAGAAAAATGTTAAAGTAATTTTTCTTTGCTTTTCTTTTCTTTTTTTTCTCAAGAAATCATTCATGTACTTCTATCTGATACTCTGAAACTTAATGTACTTCGAAATGTTTGATTCTTAAAATATTATTATTTTCTTATTTCTTCTTTCTTTTTTCTAATCAAGTGTTTGTAATTTTCTTGAATTCCTTTGCAGATTACTTTTCTGTGAAAGAATTAATTAATTACATCTTCCATTTCATAGTTTTCTTCACATTGACAATCTATAATATAATTCTAACGTAATTGCATATCTTAAGGCGAATTTTTAAAATGTTATTAATATTTTAGGGGAAGTAGTATAGTAGGTGTATCAAAATTACCCTAATCCTAATTAACTAATAAGCGTTACTTCCAATTTTTTAAATTTTTATCAGTATGTTACGGAATTTATACTAATTAATATAAGAACATTGCATACTTTATGGCGTTTCATTAAAATATCATAGTTTAAGCTATAAAAAAGTTTTTAATTGTGATTCTAAATCTATGATTAGCTTCTTAGATTTTTTAAGTTTTCTAAAATACTGATTTTAAAACTAATTTCTATATTCTAACTATATTCATTATTTTCGAACATTATTTCTAATTAAAATAATAAAAAATAATAAAACTTTAATAATTCGCCGCTAAATATGCAATTTGGATATAAATATCTTCTAGAATACCAGTTTTGAAGGGAGCTAAAAAACAAAAGATATATATATATATATTTAATTTCTTACTATTTCCCAAGCAGAAAGATTCTGTGCTCCCTCGTGTTGGAGTGGGTAGCCACATGTGTTAGTTACAAAGGGATTTGAATTTTAAAATTTAACCCTTTCACGTAAATTACTGTTGTAGCAGTCTACAAATGTTTTAAAAATCTAGACAAATGACTGCTATAGCATTCATAAATAGTGCTAATACTGAATTTTTACTCTTGGAACACATTAGTGTTATCTTTAAACCTGCGAAAGCTATTAAGAGTGTGTTTCTGATAATAAATGTAAAATAACTGATATATATATTTGAAACACTGAATAAATTTGAGTGGCTCGAGTAATTGTTTGACCTAATATAAAAAAGTCTTAGTATTCTTGAAGCTAAAAAAGCTTTAAAACTAATATCAGCTTTAAAAATAATATCAGGGGTTAAAGTCCTCTTAATATTTTTTAACACGAATTTATTTGAAGCGAAATCATTAAAGACAAACTTTAAAAAAAACCCATATACATTTTCAAAACCAAAATTTCCTTTAAAAAATAAATTTTGAAACAAACTGCAACCATTTCAATCCTTCTAATCCTCCTAACCACCATTCTTTTGTTATTTACTCTTTGCTTATAATTGGTACACTCTAAAAATTAAAAATTATTATTGAAACGTGATTTTCAATACATTGTCTTTTGGGGTCAAAATCATGGAATTTTAATTTTAAAATAAATATCCAATGAGATTATTTTGAAAATACACAAAATACATACATGTATATATTCATACACATTATTATTTCTAATTTATGATTGTGCATTTTAAATTTTTGACCATTTTAATTCAAAATTTACCTAAATCACCTAAAAAGAATGCATGCATTATCCCCACACGTACAATACAGTGAAATAAAATTCTCTCTGAATACAAAAGAGTTTCTGAATATGTCAGCAAAAACTAAAGCACAAATCAAGAGAAAAATTAAAAATTATTCTAAAAATAAATTATCTACGGTTGATTTAAAATTACAGTGAAAATTTAAGTTGAATATACTATTTTTAATTTACTGAAACTATCTATGAATCCAAGTGTATTGTAAGGAATATCGATTTCAATATGAGTGTATAATAAAGATTTAAATGACAGTACCATTACACTGTAGGTTTGTCTTAATATTGTCTATGTAATACAATTTCTGCAACTAAGGGAATCTTCTGAAAAAGAACTGGAAACTCGTTACGAAAAAGAGTTAGAACATACTTCCACCAAATTTGTTCCCCTCTTTCAATAATGACGATCCATACTTCAATTTCCAAAAATTCAAAGCGATTCCTATTCGGTTCGTTTTTAACCTTCTCGCTTGTACATTCCCTTTCAATATCATGTTTTCCTAAATATCTAAACCTACAAACCTACAACATATGTATAAAGGAATCCATCCTCAAAATACATAATCCTTTAATACAAAAATTAAAAATGAATTTCAAATCTCATTGATTCAATATAGTGTGCCCAAGAGATTGGGTGCAGTACACTTTATTAAATTTACAGAATGTTTTAAATTTAGACATTTGCTCTCGTCTATTGGCAACTCTGTTTTATGACAATTTGCATCTTTAAAAGCCCATAAATGAATTTACTCGAAGTTTAAGAAAGGCCTCTGTAGACGATTTTTAAAATTTTCGCGTGAAGATGGTGTTAGAAAAGTTGAAATTCTTCAAAAAAATATTAATACTCTGAATCTCTCTCTAATCTGATTCTGAACCTCTAAAATTTATCGGGGAAAGCTAAATTGAAGGTAAAATGATTATTGGTTTAAAAGAAATTTAATGGGTACGTGGCTGATTGGGAATTTAGAAACCAAATGTTGATAATATAGTTAACAGAAATAGATCAAACTGATTCAAGACCATTTTAACTGAAGTTGAACTCAATTTTCAGTGCATATAACTGTTAACGTCAGTTATAAATAGGCATCGAAGATAAAGAATGACTAACAAGCGATAAATACACCTAAGACACTCTATAAGGTTTTAAACGCATACACAACTCTTAAACTAGTAACACAACTTACTTTGCTTTTTGGATTATGAGGTTCTCAATTGAATTGAGATAATCTTAGAAGAAATACCACCTCCTCTCTCTCATAATTTAATTTTCTAATTTGAATATAGAAATTAATTTGAAAATTTCTTAAATTTCATTAATAATTTAATTTGTCAATATATTGAGCAATAAATCAAATTAATTTGAAACTCCTAAGGCAGTAAATTAATTCTAAAAGTACATAGAATAATTTTTATTATTCGTATGACCATATGTCAAGAAGGTATAATAAATTTGCCATTAGGTTTGTGGCACAGAGAAACAGGGGAGCAAATATATACTCAAAGATATGGATCGGATCAGAATCGAAAAGTAAATCGATTTAGCTATGGAATAGCCGTCATCGTATAGAAATTCGGCCAGTTTGCTACACGGGTTCGAGTAGCTGCCATACAACTTCTTGTCTAATGTGAAAATAACTTTATACTTAATGAAGCTGGGTGTCTGTAATTTTTCCCAAAAATAGTTAAGTTTTATGGCCAAAGCTTGTGCAAAAATTAGTTGGTCTACTACAGGGGCTTCGAGTAGCTGCCATAACTTTAATGGCCAACATTTAAATAAAATATAGTCTGTGTAGTAGAAGGGGGTCAAAGAGTTGTCTTTCAACTTATATTTCCTTTTGTACATAACGGATACCCCAGAGTTGACACAGTCATACTCTACTACACTCTTCCTCGTTTTTTTAATAAACTTGAATAATAGATAAGATGTATAAGTACCTTTATTGTATTAATATTATAAAGAGTTTATTAAGAAATTAAGAAAATTAATAAAAATCTTGAGATGAAAACCTAACTACAAGAAAAAGTTTTTATACCAGATTTAATAGAAGTAATGTAAATAAAATTAATATAAAAGTAAATAGATATTCTTATTCATTTACAATTCGTTTTATTTCTATTTTTAAAGAAAATCCAAAAAAAAAAATCATTTTTAGATTCATATTTCATCATTTTTTTCTACAAATTACTTAGCCAACATAAAATCCAAAGATCCAGCCACACAAAAAAAAAATTATGAAATATTAAAGAAGTCGAAAATGATGAGATATAAATGAACACGTACTGGACAGCTATTTGGTAGCTTGCCTAATTTCGTTTCTATTAAAATTGAATAATAAAACTGATGTAACTCAATAGAAAAAAAAAATTAGAACGGAATAAAAGAGTTTATTTGTTTTTTTCGTAAGAAGAAGAGAGTTATGATTTTTCGGAACGTTTCTACCTTTCAAAAAAACCAAAAAAAAAAGCAAACTCAGCTTTTTAGTATTTATTCTGGCAATAAAAGTTTTTTATAAAAATTACAAAAACTAATGTGGAAAAGAATATGGTTATTATAGTTGCAGTAATTCAGTTTATATAATAGTAAATACTCGAATCACATAAACAGTACGAATTATATAGGGATGCCCCTTATTGCCATTGATTTATATCATAAAGATATCCAATAAGTGTATGAGAGAAATTGTATAAAGGAATTACCTTCGCTGCACTCATAGGAAACTGCAAAGACCTAGAATATGCTGATGAATCGTTCTACTAAACCACTTAGTGGAAACAATGCCGAACATCATAATTAAACTAACAGAAACTGCTGAAACAAAAGGTCTTCGAATGAACATTAATAAGATCAAGTGCAACAGAATTAACAGTAAAAGCCGGAAACCAATTTTTAAGCAAAATACCTTAATGGAAGATATAGCATACATTTGAATACTTGGGAAAGCATACAAATGGTGGCTCAAATAAAGGTACAGAACACAGAATAGCAACATTCAGGCCAAAGTGAGTTATAAACGATGAACTTTAAGCAATGACGTGGCAAGAACTGATATGGGTCCAAATAGGGAAAAAAGAAGTGGGAACAAATTGATCACATGCTAAGGCGGCTAACACCATCAGTGGTACGTTATGTGCAAAATAGAACACCCAGAGCATGGGCAAGCTGGGGAGAGCGGTGCAGAGACAATGCAAACTCTCTGGGAAATCACTGTCGGAAATAAAGAAAATGTATAAGGAATAGTTTCTAAAATTCTGAACGATGTTGAATAATTTATATTTAAATATAAATTGTTTTCAAAAATCTATAGAACGCAAGGTCCTTTTCCTTAGTCTGACTTATTTTGTAAACATTGCATCTATCAAAGACTGTTGTTACATTGGAATTGTTAAAAAGGTATTCTGACGTTTTTTAATTTTAACGAAGCTAGGCATGGAAAACTGCCTATAACCAGTTTTAAAAAAATATCTAAAGGTTTTGCTTTGATTGTGCTCCGAACATGCTTCGATTAATAATTGCCTATAACCACTACAAAGTATATGCATATTTTAATGCAGCTTTTGAGAATTGGGATTTTTGTATGACCTCACCGGGAATTTAACCCGGATGTCCTAAGTTAATTAACCAAATGCATACGTACTAGACTAACGAGACACCAGCAGAAGTAAATGTGGGGGAGGGAGTTAAAGCACCAACAATTAAGCGGACAATCCGCGTTCCAGTTTGTTGATATTATTATATTATAAATTAAACTTATACCGCCAAACTATTCCAAAAGATGGACACTTGGATGCAATATAGTTATTCTACTATTATCCTTCTTTTAACTTTAAACTATAAGTAAAATTTAAGATAAATATTTGTTTTGTCTAAAATTTAACTTTTTCAGTAAACGGAAATATGGTTTTATTTCATAAATACAAAAAATATATATATATATATATATAATAAGAAAACTTATACATTTATAATCACAGGAAAAAACATTATAAATGTATAAATTTTTTTTTTAAACCGGATATAACTGATTTCTAGGAAGAAAAAAATATGAATGGGGAAAATAAAAATAAAAAAAATTTTTCAAAAGAATAAAAATGACTTTATTTTTCTGTCCATTTTGGAAAATTTATTAAAAATCGCCGTGACTTTAAACTACAATAAAATATTTCTTAATTTCATTATAAAATAATTTTTATATTTTATTTTTTTTATTGTAAATATTTTTTTCAATAAAACTGCAATTTCCTTCTCCATCTTTTTTTATATTTAATATTTTTTAGAGTTTTATAAAAGTAGTTCAGTAGATTAATATATCATACTTTTTTTATTATTTAATTGCATAAAAATTTGGCAAAACTCAGCATCTTTAGATATTATTCAAAATAACATTTAATTAAATAACAAAAATATTATAAGTATATAAAAACCCACTCATTAACCTCACACGAGTCTCCTCACACCTGGGCCGCTTGATCCGCTGTGCATAAATCAAGTAAATCAATTATGAATACGATACTATGAAGGCATAAAATAAGGCTCTGTGAAATTAAGCCCTCGGTGTATTATTTATTATATGTAATAACACGGCACAACTTAAGGGAGGGTCTCCTTCACACGAGTCTTCCTCACACCTGAGCCGCGTGGCTCGTTGTGCGCAAATCAAGTAAATCAATTATGAATACGATATTATGAAGGCTCTGCGAAGAAAATAAGGCTCTGCGAAAGCCCTTGGAGCATTATTTTTCATATGTAATAACACCGCACAACTTAACCAAATAAGACCCGTGGTGTTATTTCTCTTTTAATTTAATTTTCGACTTTTTAGAAATAGTCTCGTCTCGTGGTGTTAATTCCATATTTAGTAGCGTTATTTCTCATTGAATGTGAAATAAAGCTCTGGGGTGTCCTAATTTTTATTAGATGAAAATGTACTAGAAAATACAACTAATACTATTTGAAGCTGCATTTTTATTAAGCTTAGGCAAAAAAGATTTTATTAATTTTGTATCACATAACCAAGTACTAATTTAATTTGACACTTTATTATCCAGACCACAGAACTGAAAACTTTTTACCAAATTTCAAGTTTCTATTCCCAAGTTAATTTATTTTGAAGATATATGCTTGTTAGATCATAAGGTGCGTGTAAACTGTAAAGGGTATCCGAACAATCTTTCAAATTTATCTTTACATTTGGAAACATAAAGGAAATAGGACAGCCTTAAAATTTATAAAGTCTATCTTTACTTTTTTTAAGGTTCCATTTTTTTTTGACTTTGACCTAGTAAAATTTCGCTGTTTTCCCAGATTCCATGACCAAAGTTATTAAACCCCTATATAAGGTGTAGTGTAGAATAATCTGCATACTATTGATAATTAACATTGATAAGATTATCAATAAAACAATGTATTTTTTGACGCAAAGTTTCTTTTCTTTATGCTTTTCCAAAATACGCAATACTGAACACGTCTTTCTAACGTCAAATATCAAAATCCTCACAGTGATAATTAACAACAGAAATTGGTTCAAGAAACTTATCATTATATTGTGCTTGGTCTAGTGCCAGCGAGCGTATTCAAGTAGCCTCCATACAACTTCTTTCTTAATATGATTATGTGCATATGGGGATCCTGAAGTTGGCACCGTCCACTCTACACTCTTCCTCGCTTATTTAAAAATGGGAAGTCTCTATCATTTAGAAAAGAGGGATTACTCACCACAGATGAAATGATCAAAATGTTTTCAAAAAACATATTTAAGCTTTGAAAAAGCTCCATGATTCTCCAAAGGAAACACGTCAATCAATGCTTTTAAGACTTAAAGTAGCGGTGCTCTCACGTGTTCTCTGTACATAAAATAACAGAACTTTGTTTTTTCAAACATTGTTCAGCTTTTTTGTCTAATTAAAGTTTTTACTATACAATATCCACTTATTAAAACTTCAAAAACTTTTGTATATGTATGAAAATTACAATAGAATCTAAACATTTACCTACTATAACATATTTCAATATTATTGTATTAATGCATCAAAGTTGATATGAATGTAAGAATATATTTTGTCTTAATAAATATCATTTTAAACTTTAACTTTACTTCAATTAAATCTAAACTTTATTTATTTCTTTAAAACTTCAAATAAAATTAATTAAAGTTTTTCCAAAAAAAAAATATTAATTTAATTTTATTATTTAATAAAAACAAATAATAAATAAAAAAAAAACAACAGATCTTTTTCAAAAATAACACAAATTACACAAAAATCTTAATTCATTTTAACAAAATTATATTTCAAAATAGTTCTAGCAAAATTTTTTTCTTAATTTACATTTTCCATTTTCCCAAAAAAAAAAAACGAAAAATTAAAAATTTTTCCAAAAAACTTTAAATAGAAAAAATGCACAAAATTTTATAAAGAAAAATATAGAAAATATAAAATTGCTTTGTTATTATTTAAAAAATAAACTTCAGATCCTATTATTTTTTTTATACCCGTATGACTATATAGTCAAAGGGTATAATAAATTTGCCATTACGTTTGTAACGCAGAGAAGTAAGGGGGGGGGGGGGGGGTAGATAAATAGATTTAGCTATGTATGTCCGTCCGTCCGCCCGCACGATAACTCAAAAACTAAAAGAGCTAGGATCATGCAATTTTCGCAAATTCGTTTTTTTTTTCAATAGCCTTGGTTGGTCTACTAAAGAGGGTTCGAGTAGCTGCTATACAACTCCTTCTTTTATATGAGCATTACACTACGTACACCTAATGAAGCTGGGTGTCTGAAATTTTGCCAAAAATAGTTTAGTGTAATGGCCAAATTTACAGCAAAATTTGGTTGGTCTACTGCAGAGGGTTCGAGTAGCTGTCATATAACTCCTTTTTTTATATGAGTATTCCACTACACTTAATAAAGCTGTATGTTTGAAATTTTGCCAATTTTTCGGATGATATAATGTATATGTTACGGTCATACGGGTATCCCAGAGTTGACACAGTCTACTCTACTACACTCTTCCTCGTTTTATTTAATTTTTAAAAATGATATCTATATATATATTTATATTCACACATACATACATAATATATATTTGTATGAAAAACTTTTATTTAAATAAAGAAAATGAAAAGATTAAGTATACAATGTCCAACAACTCTAATTAAAGTCAAAAAGTTTAAAACTAACCTTATGCATATATTCTTTTAACTTTTATTTTTGTATGATCATTCGAGGTTATACAGTTATTCTAATATTCTTTTACTTTCTCACTCTTTTGTTTTTTTATATCTATCTCTTACTTTTTTAATTTTTTTATAGTTCCAAACAATATTTTCTGAAGAATAAATTTTATGGGTCTATGACACTTTACTGAAAAAAAATTGCTAATACAAAAATCTCGAAAGTAAAAATGCGGAATGATTTAAAATCTTGAAAAAATAATTCCGAAAATATCAATATCCCGAATAAATATAAAACTTGGAAAAAAAATTCCCGAATATATCAAAATTCCGAATGATTTGAAATTTTGGACAAAAAATCCCGAAAATATCAAAATTCCGAAATATAAAACTTAATTTGGATTGGGTACGAAGTCTAAAAAAAAACTTCCACTTAAATATACATACTTATTTAGTTAAAGGACTCCAGAGTATTTATATTTAGTAAAATATAAATACTCTAGAAAAATCAGCATTCCTGAATTTGTATCCAATTCTGAAATCCTTCCTAACTTTTTTTATAAATAATAAATTAACAACAAAGCAATTAAAAAAAAGGGGACTGCCGCTCCCAAGGCAGCCTTAAATCAGTTATTGGAACTTTTATTTTGTATCCACCTCTGAATGAAATCCTTCTTAATTTTTTTTAGTAATTTAAAAAATTTTTAATTTAAAAAAAAATTAACATAGTGTGGGCTGTTTTTTAGTATTTTGTTTTCGGGATTTGTTCTTTACAGAATTAAAATTCGGTATTTTTTCATTCAGGATTTTTTTTTAAGTAAAGTTTCATGCACCCTAAAATTTTTTTCGAAATATTAAATAAAAAATAGTTAAAATTTAAAGTTAAATTTAAAATTTACAGTTAAAAAACAACAAATATGTAAATTACTAGTTTCGTTATTCTGGATCTCGGATATTTTATTTTACTTAAAATAAAAAGTTAAAGAGTATTATACTCCAGTTGACTTCTCTGTAAGATGTATTAAACTGAAAGAAGTGTGTTAAATTAAAGAAGTGTGAGTTAAAACCGTGGCATTTCCTTAGATGTTTGAAACTGAATATAAAATAAATTTATCAATTTTCTATCAAACGTAGGGTAACTTTGACAAAATTAGAAACCCAAATGTTTTAAATTGAAAATCTTCTCTAATTTCATTATTTTTTCGTTAACTCCTATCTACTTTACCCACATTTACAATATTCTCGCATAAAGGAGTTGTTTCCTAGAGTTTGAGTTGGGTTTCAGTTTTAAAAATGAGTTAAACACCCTCAGCTCTCGGATTGAATGTTTTACTTAAATATGAATGTATAGATTCATAATATTTTAACATATAATTTATTCCTCAAGAATTGGATTTGCGCACTCTTTTGGGTTCTAAATGTAAAAATCATGAACAACTACAAATGCAATGCAATGACTTTGTAAAACTTAATATTTTGCTTATACTTAGTGAGACAAAAAATTAAAAACTATCATCTAACAAACAAATTAACTTTATTTTGTATATCTTATACTATTTTAGTTATTACTATATTTTTAATTTTTTATGGAAAGAAATTACAAAACTTTCCAATTATATTCTTCATTGTATGCAGATAATGCAATATGCAAAACAAAAGTTTGTAACTTTTCAACATGAAAATTTTATCTTTTTATAATCTCAGTCGAATCCTGAAAACCAAAATGTATATTTATATTTAAAATCTTTCTATATTCGTTATTAAATGAAGAAACCTCATAAGCTTGATAACCTTTGCGTTAATCTTCTCTAAAATATAAAATTTATTTCGACATAGTTTTTCGTAATTCCGAATTCCTTTACAGAAGAAGGAATCGAAAGAAGCAATACTGTTATATTATTTCAATCATCAGTTTATTTTATGAAATTGAGTCTTGAATTTTGAAAGTACTTATTTCAAATAATGATTTTCGAATAGAAGTTCTATAAAAGCACTGAATTATTATTGTCCTAAGATCAATCACAATATTGAACACATGTGCCATTATATGAATTCAGGTTTATTGATATCTCTCATGGATAAGAATTAAATTGAAAAATCATATTTGTCTTTTTGTGTTATAGCACATATTCAACAGGCGTTTAATACTCCTTAAAATATGCAATTTGAAATAACCCATACTTCTTAAACTAAATATTTGATTAATTGACAGATGGGGATACTGTCTACTATACTACCTAGGAGAAATAAAATATGACCTTTGCAGCTGAGGGCTGTACTAGTTAACAGGCATTAAATACTCCTTAAAATATGCAATTTTAAATAACCCATACATCTTAAACTAAATATTTGATTAATTGACAGATGGGGATGCTGTCTACTATACTACCGAAGAGAAATGAAATATAGCCTTTACACCCGAGGGCTAGTTAGTTTAATAATAGTAGAATTAAATATAGAATTAAATAAATTGATTAATTTAAAAATTTTAAATATTAAAATTTTGTGAATCCTGAAATACGCATCTATATTAAATATTTCTTTCAGTTTTAAACCTAAAATACTCATATTCTTACTTTATTCTCATTTTATATGCTGTTTTGCACCGAAATAATTCCCTAATTAATTTATTAATGAATTTATTTTAGAATAAATGAAAAACTTATGAGTTTGTTTAATATACAAAAAAAAATATAAACTTTTCAATTGGATTATATTTTATATTACGTGACATTATAAGTCTTTTATTTTTATTTTGTTTTATTTCAAAAATTCTACAAAAGACAAAACTTTGTCTCTAATTCTTTTAGAGATAAGGTACAGAAATTCTCTAATTTATTTTTGGATGCACTAGGATTAGACTATAAGTGTTACAGTTAAATTATATATTAAATACTAAACTTATTATATTATTTATTTATATGTATAAAATGCACTTTTATTCGGTGTGAAAAGAGTTTTTAATCTAATATATAAAGAAGAAAATTTGTTTGTTTGTTTGTTTGTTTGTTTGTTTGTTTGTTTGTCCAGGATTCACGTGAAAACCACTGGTCCGATTGTCACAAAATTTTAAAGGAATAATTCTGGGAGCCCGGGGGGTGACATAGGCTATGTCGCATTTTTATAAGTCAACAGGTTGCGACTCCAGAGCCGTTTTAAGCTTTTTCGTTTTTTTGATGTCGAGTCGAAACGGTTTGACCGATTAACTTGAAATTTTGCACAAATCTTCCTCTTAGCAAACGGAATTAGTTGTATAAAGATGGTTCGAAAATAGTAACCCATTTCGGCCCGGCGGGCTTCCAAAAAATTATTTGTTTCCGATTTGTGTCCAATTTTACAGGGTGGTTTTGCAGTCGAAAAGAAAGGCTGGCACAAATTTTTGTTGGGTTCGGTTAACCCGTTTGGGCACGAGGGCCCAATGAAGCTTTTTCAATTTTTTGATGTCGAGTCAAAGAGGTTTGACCGATTGACTTGAAATTTTGCACAAATGTTCCTCTTAGCAACCGCAATTAGTTGTATCAATTTGGTTGGAATAATTATACCCATTTCGGCCTGGCGGACTTTCAAAAAATTTTGTGTTTTCGATTTGTGTCCAATTTTACAGGTTGATTTTGCAGTCTAAAGAGAGGCTGCAAAAAATTTTAGTTAATTCGATTAACCCGTTTTCCACGACGACGCCATGAAGTTTTCTATAAATTTTATTTTTTATACGATTAAAAGTATTTTATTGAAAATTTTGTACCAACATTTTAATTAAAACCCACATGGTTAATTTGGTTTTGACCTGTTTGTGCGTTTTGAACAAAGATTCAATGAAATTTTCAGTTTTCTTCAAATGAAATCTAAAAATCAAAAAATTCAATTTGTCATATATTATGCTTAAATACAAAGTATTTTAAAACAGTTTTTCCAAAAAATAAGCCTACATTTCTCTCATAAAATCATAAAAAAACGAGGAAGAGCGTATTACAACTTTCAGGACTAAACAAAATATAAGTTGAAAAGCGAATTTTTAAACCTTTTCTAAACCATCGACTATATTTTATTCAAGCGTTGGCAATTCAAGAAAATCCCCTTTTGACCTATAGTCATTTTAATTCAGTTAACATTGTTCATCGGAAACCTACCATCCTCAACTATATCGTCAAGGAGCACCAAATTGTCAAGAAGCACCATGTATAGAAAAATTAGAGATAATCGTTCAAATTGTTTTGCAAACTGTTTTTTAAAGTTTTTGTTTCGCAATCGATTAAAAGAACTCGACAAACCATTTTTTTTAAGTATTCCCCTAATTCAAAGAAGTTGTACCTACTTTCAAAAATTGGACGTAATGTACTTACAAATTTTTTTTTGAACAATCGTCGGCAGGGGTTAACAACTTTCAAGTCTGTTAGTAAATTGAACTTCATTTTCAAAGAAGAACACATATACGAAATTTGAAGTTAATCTGTTAAATCATTTCTAATATATAGCAAAGCAACGAAAAAACCTATAAAAAGCTGTTGGGCCACGATGGGTTAACGGAACTCCACAAATATTTTTTGTGGCATTTATAGGCAAAGTAGTATCTCAAAAAATTGGCTGAAACTTGCTTTTTTACAATTTTCAAGCTTCCGGGCAACGCCGGGTAAATCTGCTAGTATTCTATAAAATTGGTAACACACATTTATATGTATTTTCTATTATTTGTTTTTAATTTTTAATAAATTATTTAATTAGCTCAGTTTTTTAAAAAAGTTTTAAAAATAATTATGTTTTTAAAATTTGATTAGGTTTATGTTTATGTTAAATGGATAATCTGCTTCAAATAAATTTAATTTTAAAACAACTTTTAATTAGTTTACAATGAATATATCTACAATGAACGCTCTCGTTTCGCTCTCTGCATCTGTCGCTCTAACTATCTGTCAAACTAAGTTAAATGTATTGAATTATAACAAAGTGTCTACAATAGACGTACCCCTGACGCAGCCTTTACGCAGTCATTAAAAAAGTTTAACTTTTAACTTTTTCGCTTTCCCTACGTATTCAAATGTCAAATAATTGAACTTTTAAAAATATTTTTTATTGAAAAATAAAAAAACATATATTGTCAGAATAAAAAATTTGTAAAATTATTAAATTCTTTTCTATTAAATAATATTCATAATAGCTATACAAAAGACTTTAAACTATTGCATATTTTTTAATTCATGAAATTTGTAAACAAAACAATGTCAAAAAATGCTGTCAAGTACATTTCATTATGGACACTCCATGTTGACTGCGTAATGAGAGTGAAACGAGAGGGAAACGAAAGCGTCATTGTAGATAGGCTATAACGTTTTAATTAATTAATGTTCTAATTAATTAACGCTCTTAACTCGCGCTGAAGCAATTGGTGCATATTGTTTTTTCAGTATTAAGATTTTGACATTGGATTTTTTTACAAGGCTTGGTGGAAAGCATTGAAATCGATCCATAATAACTATACAGGGTTCATCTTCAATGTTAGACTTTAAAAAACAAAAAAAAACCGAGGATGAGGAAACAAAATTAAGAATATAGGCATTTTGGATAATGGATTATGAAGTGGGATATTGATAGGAGTAAATATTGAATTCCGTAAGACTTATGACTCGAAATTCTAAAAGACTTATAAATCGGAATTGTAGAAGACTTATAACTAGAAATTCCTGAAGACTTATGACTCGAAATTTCAGAAGACTTATGACCCGAAATTTCGGAAGATTTATGACCCGAATTTTCGGAAGACTAAAAATTCCGGAAAACTTGTAACTCGGAAAAAACTCAAAACTCATCGGATAATTATGATTTATGATGAGTGGACTGCAAATCCTTCGGGCAATTATGACCCATGAATAATGCACCAAAAGTCTCCAGGGACTTATGGTTTCATAAACTGAAATATTTAATATTTAGTATCAAAACAATTAAGTTTATAAAAATATGATCATTTTCAAAAAGTTATAAATTTTATACTAGGTTCAAATTAAAAATCGAGAATTTTCACTTTTTCGAAATCTCAACGGTTGTAACGAACTTTAACATACCGGAATTCATAAATAATCTGGAAAATTGAACAACTTTAATTTTGTAACCAACTTTAAAATACATTCTAATCTCGCATAGTACTTATGGTTTTCAAACTAACATTTTTCTTATACTTTTTGATGTTGTCATACTTAAATTATGAAGTCCAGAATAGAATTTCAAAAATAAAAAAATCGACTTCGATTGCTCTTCAAAATGTAATTTAACACTTAATAAGATGTTTTAAAATATAATGGGTAATTAAATCCCAATTATAAGGGGAGTTTTGGCTCACTTACCGGAGCTATAATTATATTTTGAGTCACAGCTCCTCAGAGAACTTTCGACTTTGGAACTTTTATCATCTCTCCACTTAAAATATAATTAAATAAGAAAAATCTAATATGTACCACAGTTCAATAATCAATGGGCCTTTTATAACTAATGAAAATGAATTTTAATGAATTATGTAACATACGTTCCCTTAAGAATAATTCCAATTCAAATTGCAATTTAATATTAATACACTTTTCAATTTGTTTAATTGCAATATTTAAACCCAACCAGCCCTATAATTACAATATTAAAATAAATTTAACTTAATTTAATTATTAAAACTAATCTTAAAACAAAACAATTGTCCAAATTCAATTAAAACCTATTAATTAATTTTAATTTTAAATTTTGTATACCTAAAAATCAGAAATAGATTCAAAAAGATACAAAATCTCCAAAATTCTTATAATAAGTACTTAATACTTGAAGAAACAAATCTATTGAATTTATTTTTAAATAATTGATCTATTATGATCAATATAGACCTAAATATTTATATATATACAAACCTATTTAATAAAATATAAATAAAGTTAAGAGATTGTGTTTTTTTATTCTAACCAATACTTTTACCAATAATGAAATTTTAATAGAGTTGACTAAATATCTTTGGTCAACCTTTTTTGTAAAACCAATATCTGTATTTATTGTAATAATGTTACATTGGATAATCAACATAACTTCATACAATATTTTGTAATACTATATTTAAATATATAAATATATATATATGGTATAAGTATTTATATGTAACAAGTATGTACATAAATAAAAACACTTGGTTACATATAATTTAATATTCTACTAAGACAGTGTAACGAATGTTCGAATCTTTAAATTTTATTTTATTAAAAACTCGTTCCCAAAATAGCTTGTTTTAGGCTTCCGAATTTCGATATAACATAATTCGTTCAAAAGGAATAAAATAATTGTCATAACGTTTGTGGCGCTATAATTTTAAGCTTTTCAGCGTTATAAATATAGATAATGAACTCAAACTCAAATGTATTTTGATTGGACTAGAGTCAAAAAGATAATTGGTTAAGCTATGCTTTTCAGTCTGTCCGTCCGTCTGTTCGCACTTTAACCCAGAAGCGAAAAAGAATGAGGAAGTAAAGTTTTGACAAATTCATTTGTTGACAAAACTCATCTTTGGATTTGGAATTGCTCAGCAGGTCTTGAATTTATGGACAGCAACTTCCTTGATTGAAACCCAGCTATAAGTAAATTGGGTATCTGAAACCTTGTCAAAATATATTTAGTTTCATGTGAATAACTTCTGTCAAATTTGACAGGTCCGGCGTGACAGTTGTTATAACTACTTTTACATTCTCAAATTGAAGGGTCTCATAACGTATGCCTCTGAAATTTTGAAAAAGATTTTTAAGTGTCATAATTAAAACTTCTGGAAAATTTGGTTCTTCTGGTAAACCAGCTTCAAATAGCTGTCAAATATTAGTCAACATAGTGAGTTCCTAAAGCTAGATGATCAAATATTTATATTATTTTTGTACGAGTATTCCAGAGTTGACACAGTTTATTCTACTCTTTTCCTCGCCTTTTTTTTAAATTTTGGAAGTTAACCGTTATTCGTTACCTTCTCAACGGTTTACTAGGAAAGTAACCCTTGCATTTCAAAATACTACTCTTTCCCAGAATGCATATCAAGTTAAAATAAGATATACGACCGCTTTTAATATATCATAAGCAGCCCAAGTATAAATTGAATATTAAATAAAGGTGAATTAAGATTTTGAGAAACGAACAATTGTTTCCAACCTTTTCATGAGGAATTTATTTTTCATCAAAAAAAGAAAACTTTTCAACATTTTCCTTGCAGTTAGAAAAATAAAATACCATCAGCCTTTTGGCTGTAAGAAAAATCATAAAAAAAAAAACAAAAAGAAGGAAAAAACCTTTCAAATAGCTTATCCTTTGACCTTTTTAACTAACACAAAATACCCAATCTTCATATCCCCAAAAAAAAAAAAAATAAGAAAAAAAAAACAAATAAAGAAACATTTTGTCCTTAGAAAATGTCTGAAACAGAATTAAAAATATAAAAACACATACACAAGCAATTTGTTTTTGCTTCTTTCCGTTTTCTTAATATCTGGTTCTCCTTCTCTTTCTATCCCAAAGTCGAAAAAATATTCTGTGATAGTTAAATAATCGAATTCAATCTTTTTTCTATTTTAGATTTTTAATTATTTTCTATATAAAATATTTTTCTTCAATTATACTTCGTACCAATATACAGGGTGTCCTGAATAAGCAGCAGTTATAGGGACTTCCCTAGGTAGATAGGGGAAGTAAAATCCAGCAAAATATTGTGTGGTGAAGTGAAGATCTATTGTGAACCGTTTTTGAGATATTAGGTTTTAAAAAATTGTATGTAAGGAAATGTAGCAACATTAATTTAGTAAGGTGAAATATGACCTTTATCTTTTGTGGTCCGTTGGTCTTTCAATTCCTAACAGATTTAAACTTGCGAAGGTAAATTGATTCAAACTCGGTTTTCTTTGGTAACACCCTATACTTGATGTACTTTGTCTAGGATATTTGGAAATAAAATTTTTAATTATTTACTTAACAGCTTTTTTCCGGATAAGGTGGTTATGTTGGACACCCAGTATATAATATTTAATTTTGACTAAAAGAGATAGAAAATAGATTAAAAATTACAATTTAGTAAAATTGAAAGTAATTTTTATTCAAAATATCTGATTAATAAAAAATATTTTAATTATGTATATTGTAATAATTGTAATAATGTGTTTTTATGTATGAGTGTATGTATTGATTAAATGAATTTAAGTAATTGTTTTACATTTGGATTACATAATTGCAATGAGTACTTATCGATAAAATTAAATAATTAATATATAGAATATATATAGATAATATATATACAAAAAAAGAAATTGAGTAAATTATAAGTAATTTTAAGAAGATAATATGATGACATCTGAATACAATCAATTATTTAACTAGAGTATCAATTAGAATATATTTTAATATTGTAATAGGTACAGGGTAATACTTATATAAAAAAAGAAGTTATATGGCAGCTACCCGAATCCATGGACAAAACTGGCTGGATTTAAATAGCGATGACGGCTATTGCAAAAAAACTAATTTGCGACAATTTCAAGATCCTAGCTCTCTTAGTTTTTTGAGTTATCGTGTGGACGAACGGACGAACGAACAGGCGATACATAGCTAAATCGTTTTATTTTTCGATTCGGATATGATCCATACACTTGAGTCTATATCTACTCCTCCTCCTTCTCTGCGTCACAAACGTAATGGCAAATTTATTATACCCTTTGACTATATAGTCATACGCGTATCAAAATAAAACTGGCATTGATAAGCACTTTCAGCAACACTTTATAATCCATCGTTTATTGTAGCTCTTTAATTATATAGGATCATTCTGTCTTGTACTAACTGTATTACGGATAGCACTGTTGCAATGTAATACATGTCTGTCTGGACAATGAAACTTCAAAATCAATATCAAAATAATCAAAAATAAATAAAAGCCAAAGTTTTTTTTTTGGAAAAGAGCTTTTTAAATAATTTTCATAATTTTAACGCATTTCATTCATTCCTAGTTAACTTTATTTTAAAAAACTGTCAACTATCAAAACTTCAGAACCCAATTTCGTTCTTAAAACTAAAGATAGATAGCGACAGTATGTAAACATCAGTTATAATTAAATGTTATATGAGCAGAGCGTAAAAAGTCAAAATAATCGAATTTTAATTATGAATCAATCCCTTCAATTTTCGTTTAGGTGCTTACGATTGAAAATATGATAATTACACATTGTGTTAATCTCGGTATCTGATTCTAATTAAAATATGAATTCTTCTATTGTTACTATTTGGTTTCATTTCCACTGTTCGAGTTGACAACTTCTTATTTCTGAAATTTGTGTAAGTAGCTTTTTTGAAACACTTCGACCTCTGTTATATTAATGTCATTTACAAGTTTGTCTTTGATCACTGGTGATGGAATAACTGAAGCTTAGCAAGGTATCTTCGCCATTGAGGTTAAAATAATTAATTGTCATACCATATTTCTCGGTTCTTTGATTTAAATAAAAAGAATATCGCAAATTAAATGAAAGTCTTTGAATTTTGCAGCTCGAATCCCGACTAGTGTAAATTGTTTCTATCCAGAAAATTTGTTATCCTTTTGTTTTTTGAAGTGAAGTATTCAAGAAATGCAGATATTAAATAATCTCTTGTATTGGGTTCCTAATAATCTATATGCATTTGAAATTATCATTAGTCTAAGAAAATCTATTTCTATTCCACCAACTTAATTTACCAACTTCTTACACTCTATCTTAATTAACTTATAATTGTTCATCAGAACTTAACGGTAAATCCTGAAAATATGCGTGTCCTAACTTTGATTAACCGTCTGCAGGGTTTTTATTCACAAATATCGGAGATTAACGTATGATCTAAATTTTATTAACCGTCTGCAGCATTTAGACTCAAAAATTATATTTAGAATTTTTGTGCAAAAACATTCGATCAACCGTCTGCAGCATTTAGACTCAAAAATACCGGTATATAAAAATATTTATGTTTGTTCTACATTTGATCAACCGTCTGCATTGTTTAAGCTCATAAATACCAAAGATTTCCAAAAGCAATGATAGTCAGCTTTGTTGTGTAGAAACATTTGATCAACCGTTAGCAGTGTTTAAACTCAGAATCCAGGAGATTTACGCGCACCCTAAATCTGATCAACCGTCTGCATTGTTTACACTGACAACTACCAAAGATTTCGGAAGCAAATGATGGTTAGATTTTTTCCATTTGTTAAGACTCTATTCTTTAAAAAAATTTTATAAACTTTTAACTTAAAATGCTCAATTTAAGAAACCCGAAGCTCCATAATTCATACTTTAAATGCAAAAATATTCAATATTAACCTCAGTAATAAAAAACTTCCCTACGAAATTGATCAATTACTGCGTCATTTACATTTTTTTTTTCTTTCTACACAAAAAATTATTTTTTAAAAAGAAAAACCAATTTTTTTCAAAAAATTTTTAAATGAAAATTCGAAACATATAAAATGTAAAACCAAAAACATAATTTGTTAGTAACACTCTTATAATTGTGTAAACCTTCTGTATATTTTAAAATTGAAAATATGAGATTTTAAATAGGTCACGGGACATTTATCCTTACATTCAAGTTGTACCACTATTAATATATATATAAAGTATATATATGTTTATATTAATGTATATATACATTTACAAGTATTATATAAAATACTAAGAAATTAAATTTATTTCGAACATAATTTTTCATTATAAATTGTGTTCATATATATTTTACACCACATACCATTTTTACGTTCATTTGGTTCAATTAACAAAAATAATATTATGCATAAGTGAAAATATATATGTATGTGTTAATATACAAGGTGAATACATATATGAATTTACTTTATTTAAAAGGATTAATTAAGGTATTGCATAAAGTTAACCCCCAAAAAAAATACAACATATACTCGTATAGATGAATTTTAATTATTTTTTTTAATTTAAATTCAATTTCGAAAATTTCAATTCACCAAGAAAATCAATATGCACATTGAAATAGTAAAGTGAAATGGTGGGGATAAAAGTTAGTAATAGTAAAATAAAACCAAACCAGAAACTTTTCATTCAATCTTGTCCATTTTTTAAATGATTTTTATGGAGAAAATGAAAAATATGAATGATTGGGAAAGTAAAAATGATTAGTTATTACTATTGGTAAAAACTTTACAAAGGATTTAAAAGAATGTGATGACTAGCTTAAATTTATGGACATGTCTGTTTATCCGTTAGGAAAATTGGTTTTTGTTGAGAGTTCGATTTTTTGGACTTTTAAAGAGCCTTGCAAGATGGATGTATGATTTGAAAATGGAGAACTTTCAAAATCACCAATCGGAATTGTGCATAGTTCTATTCAGTAGAATGAAACTTTAACACACAAAAATAATCTTCTTTTTGAAGCAGGGTTTAGAGTCAAATCTATGAAACAAATTTAAAGTTTGGTTTCAAGGATAAGGTTTTTAAAGGATTTTTGATAGTCGGTATTATGGGGGATAAGGAAAGTGGGATAAGTTATTTAGAAGAAAGATGTTAATATTCTTTTTAAATTTAGTTTAATCGTGCACATATACATATATTATCAACTTTAGGGAACACATTCGATAGATTATTTCGTACTAGAGTCCGTCTTTGTACCAAAGTTTAATCGAAAAGGATATGTATATCAATATTTAATTAACTATATCTGCTTTTACCAGGGGTAATCAGCTTTTACAATATGAAATTAGAGAAACTTTAAATGAAAATGGAAATGCAATTTGAACACATGCGAACGTGATGTATTTATATACTTTTAATTGAACTTGCCTGTGTCTATGGCTTTATTTTTCATTCTGTCAGTTAGTGATACATTTATATTAGAAATGTGACCATAAATTTATAAAAATTGTATGGTTCAGTGGTTAGCAAAGTGGCTGACGGTGTAAATAGGTTTGAGTTTGATCCTCCTTCAAAGATAAAAATTTTTTTGTTTTTTTTTTAAATTCAACAGAAATAATAAAAAAAATTACAAATAAAATTAATTTATTTGTATAGTTTCTTTAAAAATTTGTAACTTTAAGAACTAAAATACTTCACTTTGATAATATAAAAACATAGACCAAATTATGTAGACGATCAATTTCACATAAAAAATGTTTAGGGTTTTTTTTTATGTCAGTCCGTACATTTTTGGTTCATTAATTTAAAATTTATACAAGTAGGTAGGTTTTTAAATATAAAAAAAAAATTTAAATTAAAATTAAGAAAAAAATTTCACCATGAAGCGAAAAATTGATGGCAGATCTTTTGCATTTAAAAGTGTTTTAATATAAAAGTAAATTGCTGAAATGAAAGACAGTTCTTCTTTTTGTTAAAATTAATGCAGCAATTTACTTTTATATTAAAACACTTTTAAATGCAAAAGATTTGCCATAAATTTTTGGTTAGTGAAAATTTTTAACATTTTAAGCTTAAAAGTTTTCAAACATTAAAAGAACTGTTTCTTATACCAGCAATTTACTTTTATATTAACATAGTAACAAATTCCGAAGATCTACATTCAATTTTTTATTTTCTGCATTTTAGGGGGCTAGTACTATTTTAATAAAAGTATATATTGAAAAAAAGATTTTATAAATAATACAAATAAGCTTTCTAATAAGTTCAAATAATACTGAAACTAATAAGCCTGTCTATACCATGGATATGCATGTTGTAACAGAGAAGTAATATTATATTCTTGGTATTAGAATTGATCTCAATGAATTCCACATACAATTTAAACATGAGATATTAATAGGGCTTATAACAAGTAGAAAAATCTTAGATTTTCAATAGACTTTGTTTATATTGTAATAATTTTTGTATTTCAGTTACTTGGTATTTTGTATCTGCATGTATATTAATTTAATTATTTGTTTGTATGATTCAAAACTGCTCCTTGTATCAACTCAGTAGAAAAAAGTATTCCTTGATTATCACAATTTTCATAAGAAACTACAACTTCTATCTTAAAGTCATATTCCAATTAGTTTAGGAATTAATTCCTAAGTTTTCACGTTCCAATTAGTCAAGAAGTCACATTTCAATTAACTTAGGATTGGTCACAATTTAAGGTTTTTAAATAAAGGGTTCGAATTTGCATCCGAAAATAACTCAAATTATTCCCAACTATACTAAAATTATTCAGCCTATCCTCTCAAAAGCAATCTAATTTGGAAATTATGGAATAATAAACTAAATGTTATTTTAATAACGTGTTAAAAATGTCGGTTTTCCTTGTAATTAAAATTTTATATAATTAGTATTTTACAATTATGTATAATTAATTTATGAAGGTCAAAAAATTAATACATAATTCTTTTAGCATAATTAATATTTAAAAAATTTTATATATAAATAGATAGTTATTTAATTATGTTGAATATCTGATTTTAAATACGAAATTTTTATACCCGTGCATACATATATGACATCGGGTATATTAAAATTGCTCCTCCGTTTGTAACGCATCGATCTAGATGAGCTAGATATAGTGTCAAGGGTGCGTATCGGCTCAGAATCGAAAAATTAGTCGATCTAGCTATGTGTGCTTGTCCGTCCGTCAGTCCGTCCGTCCGTCCGTGTATCAGCACGATAACTCAAAGACCAAAAGGGCTAGAGTCTTGAAATTCATACAAAGTCATTTTTAGCCAACTTCTAGGTTCCGTATTGTTTTTGGTTAAAATCGAACCAAAGCTTCGGGGAGCTGCCGTACAACTTCTTTGCACCAATATAAATTTCTTCAAAACTAATTATACTACGAGTATGAAAATTACACACGGTTTAATAATTTCACCAATTATATATACTACTAATTCCTACTCTAATTCCTAAAACTAACTAAATAACCTAGTTCTTAAACCTAATTTGTATATTTTTAATAAAATATACTATGTTCTATCTAACCACCAAACATTTATTTTATCTAATGTATTCTTTTAAGGGACTGTCAAATCGCATGTCTTGGGGATTAATATTACCGGGAATAAATTCAATTTTTTTGCATGTAGCCCGTCTATTATAAGGGGGACATGGTTTTGGTTTTGTAAATAGCCTCCTTTATCCAAATAAATAAAAAGTTCAGGTGCAATGTACCCCGATATTAAAGTTTTTTTAATGTACTCTTCGTTATGATAATAAATATGTGATATTAAACTATTCTCAGGAGTTTTCAATGCTCTGTCAAAATGATTTCTGATCAATTTGATAATAAAATTGTCAATTCGTGTCATGTTTGAATCTTTGTATATATCTTTATTTGGATAAAATAAATTTTCTAATCTTAGAAAACCATTTTTATAAATATTGCATATCCAAAGGGGCAAACAAACAAATTTTACCGAATAATATACTATTTTTAAATATTTTAAAGATTTTTTTTTTGTTCAAGGGATTACTGTTGTTCATATATTAGAGATTTTATATAAATAGAAATATATATTGTAATTTTCATGGTTTAATCAGAATACATTCAATACTAAATCTGGTTTTGTATTAAGTAATTCATTAAAAATGCCAACGCTATTTTTGAAAACTAAAACTTAAAATGATGACTCACTGTTTCCTTTTCTTTCTTTACTTCCTTTCCTTATAAAAGTTATTAGACAAGACAAAAAAGATTTTGTCAGTGTAAATTAAATTAAACTTTGTGGAAGGACTCAGGTTAAATCCCAATTAAATAAATTTACACTTATAACTCACATATACCAAAAATATCGATCTCGTTATAACACTAACTAAGCCGGGAACTAAAGTGGCCTAACTCACCAAAAACTTTAAAAATAACCACAAGGCTTAGGCCACTTTGGCACTAAAAGAAATTAAAAAACTGGCTCGGGCCAAAAAAAAAGTATTACAGCCGAAACCTAAACTTTTCAAGTACGTAGGCCGATTGTATATCTAGTTCTTATGTGATTAATACAAAATAAATTTTTAGATAGTTAGTTTACTTTGGTTCTGAGTAAATACTAAATGGTTTGAATATATTGCTTCTATTGTAATTGTAATTTTATATGAAAAATGTTATTAGATCAATTCTAATCATAAACAATATTTTTTTCCAAGTACTTTCACTTTTCTAACTCTAGATAAATTTATTGATATATAATTCTATCTAATAACTCATACAAAAAAAATTCACGAAAAATAAAATACTTCAAAATTTATGATTAATTTTTATGAATTAAAATTTACTCGATTCAATAAACAAAATAGTGGAATGTTCTGTATATAATATAATTGATAAAAATTCGTTTATTGATATTTTATTTATCTTCTAAATAAAATTCAAACATTTTTTTAGTATTACCTTTAATTTTTATATACAACTTTTTTTCCTAATACATTTAAAAGTTATTGGATCAATTAGTAAAATATGATTTATTTTATTTCTAAATTTTTAGTTTTAATAGATTTGGTATACGGAAGAATAGTTTCAATATTTTATTATTATTTTAAAATTTAATAAAGTTGCAAAATATTTACACTAATTGAATACATTGCATCCTAAATCAAAATAGAACACATATGAAACCAAGTGATATGAAACAAGAGTTCTAAGTTCAATTAAATAAATTTTCAGGAATTTTAGATTATTGAAAAATTTTTTTTGGAATTAATAAAAATAGACGTAATATTGGGAATAGAACTAATGAAATATTAGTTTTCCAATAAATTTTATTGATTAACAATAAAATGCTTTAAAAATTGTTATTTTGGATATTTTTCGAATTTGTCACAACCGTACATATATTTCCGAAATTGATATTTATTTACTTTGAAGTTAATAAATTTGATTTCGAATAATATTAAAACAATGATGTTTTATGTTAAATTAACAATAAATTTAATAATTGGGTGAATGCCTACAATAATTGGAATCAAATTGCAATTCTTACTACGCTTGAATTTCTAGTTTTTAAAAGAAATAAAGAATGAGTAGTTTCTTTTTAATTTCACTAAAATTATTTATTTTTACTGTTGTATGAACCTTAAAAGTATGCATCACTTATGCAAAGTTTACTGGGTTGATAGACTGATGCTTGTGTAAACGACATGCAATTGATATATATAAGTAACCAATGTAGACATGTATAAATGTAATTATAAATTTTGACATTAGTGCATAAGCTTTCAATAAATGAACATTAATAATTAAACTAAAGTATTTTTATTATAATAAATACAAATACAACTTCGTCTACATCTTTAGTGCTAGTACTCGATTCTCCATAAAATTAGCTAGGCTAGGACGCTCAATAATATATTAAATATTAGTTTTTATTTATAAAATGAAGTTTGAGTCCTTGCTTAATTTTATTACTAAATAAATCCAAAAATTTTTATCAAATAGAGTATAAAATCAAAACTACCACAATATTTTTGACATTATAATTGACATTTAAATGACAAAATGTATTGACATTTTCATAAGTTATACAAGTTTATAACTATGAAGAACAGAAATTATGATATTAATTTGATAAATAGTGATCTTGCATATTATTTATATGACAATGTTTGACTGAATATGTGTGTTTTTGTGCTCCTATTTAAAACAGCTGTCTATCCTGTATAAGCTGTATTTGATATCAAACTTTGTAAGAGTATTCATTTCGGAGTAAAATTGTCGAACACTATGCGTTATTTTTTTTTGAGTTTTTCCACCCCTTTTTGGCGCAACAAAATTTTGGCATTTCGGTTCTTGTAACCAAATGATTCGACAAATAAACTTCAAATTCAATTAATATAATATGTTTTATATGAACAGTTTGTTTTGCAGTTTTGTTCCTTAAATGGTTTGATAGGTTGACTTTAATTTTTGACAGTGAATTTGACGTTTGCAATTTTAGTAACCTTTTTTAACACAACGTTTGGTATTAAGGATTTTTGTTAGTAAATTTTGTCGAATTTTGCAGGGTACTTTTGGCCCCGTTGGTCCCATTGGTCCCACAAAAAGTCTGAAAATTCCAATTAAACAAAAACAAATTTGCTCAATATCGGATTGTTCTTCTAGTATTAAATTTTAAAAACTGCTACTTAAAACATGTGAAAGAACTCTGTGTTAAAAAGACGATCTAGATCCTGATTTTAGATAAATTTTAGGCAAAGAAATTTTAATAAAGTTTTTGTGTCCAACCATACAAAAAAATTGCAATATTGGGCAATACTTTTCAGTTACAAGTAAGAAACCCCTTAAGCTCTCTTTAATTTATTTGGAAATTTCAATATTCTAACCCGAATGTCATAAAGTTGGTTTGGACGAAGCCTTCTTCGCAAAACCTATTTTTTTGTTCGAGATCTAGCATGTGAGTTGAAGGCTTTTATAAGCTTTAATCTGACTATAAAAGTCAGCGGTATAATGTTTTTTTTTTTCAAATGCCAAATTCTTAAACCCGTGTAACACGGAAACACATATTACTAGTTAAATATACTACGAGTATATTTTGATAAACAAAGT
Organism: Dolichopus griseipennis; assembly: GCA_963082915.1. Classification (NCBI taxonomy): domain Eukaryota; kingdom Metazoa; phylum Arthropoda; class Insecta; order Diptera; family Dolichopodidae; genus Dolichopus; species Dolichopus griseipennis. The sequence continues at coordinate 313,682,675 of OY720441.1, read as the reverse complement.
ATAATTTATAGCTTTAATAATATATATTTTTTTTTAAATACTGTATTTAACTACATATTTTTTAAATATAAATAATAAAATATTATTTTAATATTTCAGGTCAAAAAGATAAAGATGACAAAGACTTTGAATGTCCAACACTAGTTGGTAATGGTAATTATGCTGATCCAGGGAACTGTAGGAGATTTTATCAGGTGAATGAACAATTTATTCATATTGTAAAAAATAAAAACAATATTTTTTTTTCTTGTTTTATAATTTTAATTTAATTTTTTAAAATTAATATACCCACATATCAAATAAAATTTATTTATATTTTCTTTTTTATTTTTTTATAATTTTTTATATTATATACCTATATCTGTCTCTTTCTTTTGGCAGTGTGTTGATGGATATCCATATGAAAACCGATGTCCATCTGGTTTATATTTTGATGATATCAACAAATTTTGTACATTTAAAAATGAAGCCAGATGTGGTCCAATAGCAACGAGTAAGTTAAATTTATTGGTTTAAATTTTTTTTTTTATTTTAATAAAATACTATTTAATTTTTTTTTATTAAAAAATTAAATTCAAAAAAAATATTATATTTACAAAAAATACAATATAATAAATTTTATTTTTTAAATAAATTATTTGTTTATTTTTTTAATTTAATAAAAAACCAAAAAAAAAGGTGTTATTTTTAAAAACTGAGTTTAAAAAATATAATCAATGTTGTGGGAACTTTTATATTCCCTGATGATCCAACACTTCAAAAATGATTTTATATATGGTAATAGCTATTTAGTTTATATTATTGTGTATACATATATATATATAATATATATAGTATATAAAATATATATGTATAAGATAGTAAAAACGATAAAATTTATATAAACTATAAATTTTGTTAATTTATTTATTGACCAAACAAAATGAATCATCAGAGATTCATTTTATATAAAAATTGACCTGATCAACCCAAAACCAACCATTCGTTTGGAGAATTTTTAAAGTAAATTAAAGATAAATAAATTTAAAAATGAAAAATAAATTTATTAAATAATATACAATTTTATATGTAAAGTCTGTTTTAAAGAGAAATTTTAATTAAATAATACAAAGAAAATGTGAATTATTAAATCGATTATATTGTATTATGAGTTAATCGATTAAATTAACATAATTGAAAGTTTTACTACATATTTACGTGGCCCACTGGTTTATATAAACAATACATACCTGAAACACCGTATGTTGTTATTATACTTATACGGTATTTAGCATAAGAAATCGATAATGTCAAATGCAATTGTTCACAATTATTGAATCTGACGGTTAGAAACGGACAATCTATAAATCACTTTTTACTCGATAAATACGTTTCACAAAAATCCGCGTGAAAAAATCATTACCTTTTTTTTTGTACTAAGGAATTTTATTTTTGGAATATCAAATCGTTTCAAATCAAATTTAATCATCTTTTTCAAATCGTTTTATTTCAAATTAGATCGCGTAAAAAAAGAATTAAATCGTGTTTTTCAAATCGCACTATTTCAAATTAGATCGCATAAAAACAGAATTCAATCGTGTTGTTCATATCGCGTTACTTCAAATGCGCATACAAATGTGCATTGTGTTGCATACTAAAAGAATATTTTCATATTAACTTTTGCATGCAAGTGATTAAAAACTGATTCAACAACAAATGTTGAAGATTTGGATTTGATTGAAGTTTTTTTTGATTTCAATATTTTTATATATTTCAAGTATTTTTTTTTTCCAATTAAATGGCAAAACGTCATTTTGACTTACACATGTAAATATGCCTTGAGCAGATATGTAAATAGAATATAAATTGTAAGAAGTATTTTTACTAATAATAGAGTTACACGCAGATGGTAACACTATTGTTAATCATATTACTTTAAATGCCACAGGTGGCAGAACATATATTTAAGTCAGAGTCAAAGTATTCCGTATTGAATTGTTAGACAATAATTGTAAGTTATGGTGTTGAAATTTGATATGTAACTCAATAAAAAAATAAAACAAAAATGTCATTTTAACATACAGGTTTCATGTTAACAACTATTTTATATCAAATGAATAACCTAATCTCTTGAAAGTTTATCAATACGCATTTTTTTTCAGCATTAGCATTGATGACATTTATGTTGACAACATTAAAACTTATAATACTTTTCTCAACTGCAACATAAATTAACATGCAATTATATGACAAGCATTGTCCAAGTATATGACATTATCGATCAAACCTATGAATGACCTAAACCGTAAATGAAACAAAGCTCTGAATATGAAATATTTAACTAAAATTTTCTAATATTTTAATAGCAATACCTATCTAAAAAAATTCAATCAAAGAAAAGGAACATACATGTATTAGCAGTCCTATTCATTCCATGTCTTATGGATACCTGTGTTCGGTGGCGCGAAATAAAGCCATACGAAATAAAGCCATATCGAGAATTTTTTTGCGTATGGCTTTATTTAGCATTTGAATGCGAAATAAAGCCATATCATTTTCTAAAATTTTACGAAATAAAGCCATATAGTAAAATTGATACAAATTCTAGTTTAATAGTAAACAAAGTAAAAAAAAAATAGAAATTGATAATTAAGTGCAGTTATAAATGATAAATACAGGGTATTTTGCTAATAACCTGCCATAGAACTAGGGTTTATTCTAGGGTTCAAAACAAACAAAAAATGCTTCTAGAGATAGGGTCTATTCTCTATAAGTTCCTAATTTTTTTTAATACACTGTAATAAAACATGTTAAATAATATTATATTTTCATTACCCCCCCGCTAACTGAATTATTGAAGCTAGATTTTGAATCCAACACTAAAATGAAAAGAATGGTATAAGAATTCGGATACCTAATTCATTCAAAAAATTAATAAGTTCCTAATTTTTTTTAATACACTGTAATAAAACATGTTAAATAATATTATATTTTCATTAAGGGAGCTGCCGCCCCCGAACCCTCGCTAACTCAATTATTGAAGCTAGATTTTGAATCCAACACTAAAATGAAAAGAATGGTATAAGAATTCGGATACCTAATTCATTAAAAAAATTAATAAGTTTCTAATTTTTTTAATACACTGTAATAAAACATGTTAAATAATATTATATTTTCATTACGGGGGCTGCCACCCCCGAACCCCCGCTAACTCAATTATTGAAACTAGATTTTGAATCCAACACTATAATGAAAAGAATGGTATGAGAATTCGGCATAACTATTTCATACAAAAAATGTTGCTTTTGAATTCAACTCTAAAATCCCTCCTAATTGAGAATCCCACATATACACATATATAAATATTCTGGAAAAAGCGTAAAACCCTGCTTTTGAAACCAACTCTAAAACTCCTTCCTAACTATTTAAATAAAAAAGTTTGGAAAATTAAATTGCTTCTATTTTCACAAATAAAATTACATTTTTAAATGCGAAATAAAGCCATATGGCTTTATTTCGCAATTGAATGCGAATTAAAGCCATACGCGAAAAAATTGGCGATATGGCTTTATTTCGCAATTGAATGCGAAATAAAGCCATAATGTCATTTTATGGCTTTATTTCGTATGGCTTTATTTCACGGCACCACTGTGTTCCTTTTTTTGCTACTTAATGATTACATACTAAAGTAGCTAACAGCATTATAACTGCTATCGCTAGTAACATATTTTTTGAAAATATTTTATGATATGATTTTATGTTTATAATCACAGATGATATAAATCTAGATGTGATTGTATCGGTAACTTATGTTTGTTTCTGAAGTCTTAAAAAAAACGTCATCAAATTTTATATTATCATTTTGTTGAATTTAAATATAAAAATTTCAATACATAAACTTTTCATTTCAAAACATGTCCGCTACTCAAAAGTCATAAAGAACGCTAATAATAGGAAAGCTCAAAAGAAAACTAAATCGTTCATGAATTGCGGTGGGGGTCTATTCTTAACTCTTCTCCAATATAAAAGTATTCCAGATAATTTCGATAACCTAAAAAAAAAATTAAAATACCTTCGTTCCTGCAGAATTTAAAGCCTGAGAAACGTTTAGGAGAGGAAAGCTGGCTCAAGCTAAAAACTGACGTTTCATACTAAAGTTCCAACTTTAACCTTAATTAAAGTTAAAAAGTTACGGACGTCTACATTCGGAAAAGAGATATTTTTCACAGTTTTTATAAAATAACAGTAATTTTTGCAAAATATATGTTGATTTTTTATATCAAACATTATGGTCCATTTTCCAATTTATTTCTATATTAAGATTTATAATTCTATATTATATTCATATAACTTAGTTCTAATAAATATCAATTAATTAAAAATAATGTATTAAATTAAAATAAATTTCCTCCAATTTAATAAAAAAAAACAAAATTTATTTCCTAATTAAATATAATACCATAATATCATATAATCACCAAAAAATTAATATAATAATTCTACACTATTATTATAAAACTTGAACTTTCTACAATTAAAGTTCAAATGTAATTATACATTATTTAACTCCTGAATAATATAATTCACCTTTTTTTATACCCGTATGACTATTAGTCAAATGGATATACTAAATTTGCCAATACGTTTTGGGCACAGAAAAGGAGGGGGGGGCTAGATATAGACTCAAGTGTATGGATCGGATCAGAATTGAAAAATAAATCGATTTAGCTATGTATGTCCGTCCACACTCAAAAGATAAAGAAGCAAGGATTTTGAAATTTTCAGAAATTCGTTTTAATGCCATAGCCGACGCCGACGTCGTTATTTAAATCAGTCATTTTGGTCCACGGATTCGAGTACCTGCCATACATTTCTTTTTTTTTAAATGAGAATTTCTCTGTATACTTATTAAAGCTGCGTGTCTGAAATTTTTCCAAAAGTAGTTTAGTTTTATGGCCAAAGTTTCTGTAAAATTTAGTTGGTCTACTGCAGTGGGTTCGAGTAGCTGCCATACAACTCCTTCTTTTATATGAGCATTACAGTACACCTAATAAAGCTGTATGTTTGAAATTTTGCCAAAAGTAATTAACCGGATGATATAATGTATATATTAAGGTCATACGGGTATCCCAGAGTTGGCACAGTTTACTCTACTGCACTCTTCCTCGTTTTCTAATACAAATTAATATTTATGACCAAAAGAATTTCTATTACAAATTTATTATAATATTATTGTATAAAATCAAATAAATTGAAAATAATCCAATAATTTGATTTTATATACTATAATAATCAACATAGTATTATAATCGGTCACCATTAGATTAATTTAATTTAGTATAAAAAATAAATTCTAATATATAAATATGTAATATAATATATTTAAGTTTTTTATTATATTAGTAAACTATAATTTAATTAATAATTATTATAATATAGAAAAATGTATTTAAAGATATCAATTGATTTACAAATTATTAACAATTTATTGGATATTGTAATAAAATAATTTTATTTATAATAATTATAAGTAAATGAGTAATTATTCGAATATATATAGTATTATTTTCAAATTATTGGAATTTAATTTTCGAAAATATTTAAGCATATTATCTTATTTTTGTGATTTAGCATATTTTTAGGGGCACTTAAACAATTTGATATAAAAATTAGTCACATTTTTGAATAAATATTTAAGAGTCTTAGATTCGAAAACCATTCATTATTGATTAGCAAAACAAATTCATGTTTGTAAACGTGTTTTTAGCACATTTTTAAACTTTTTGAAGAAATTTCTTTATATAGTTTCACTCTTTTCGTCTGTATGTTTACAAAACTTTTACATCGTTTGAAGAGAGAAGAAGATTTTAACTACGAGAAGGTATATAATTTCATGGAAAAACTTTTTTCTGTAGTCATACCCGTTACCGAACTACGGTGTAGGATAAACGAGGGATATATTGGGAGATATGAACCTTCAAGACTATAGTGAGTTAATTTCTGAAACATTTCAACCATTTAAATAACTCTCCTGTGTTATATGTCTTCATGCCCAGATGCTCACAACAAGTATTTATAAACTGATGGCGCATGTATATATTACGCATGACAGTTACTCATGTCTAGATGTTATAGGAGGAACTATAGATGTTAGGTCCGAAAGTATTTCTACGATCTAAACAACTGTATGGTGTGACATGTGTAATGCCTAGACCCTTTTGACAGATACTCAATTTCGATAACTTATAAACTAGATGAAACGTCTACATTCCACATATGACTGATGCTCATGCCTAGATTTTAAATGGAACTTTTATTATTATAACTGACTACAGTGGTTCCGGAACGAAACCATATTGCGGTTCAATTGTTCTTCGTATTTTGGGATTCAGAAGTTGGCCGGCTTGATTCAGAACACCTAGTTCCTGATTCTTGAATTAACACTTCAGTGGGTGAAAAAAAATTAAAAATGTCCCAAAAAGGGGTATTATAATTTTTGACGCCTATTTATTTGAGCGAGCTTAAGAGTCGATCTTTTTCTTACTGTATATAGGTTCTTCTAAAGAATCTGTGTTTATCTTTTTAAAATTATGTGGGTCGGCTAAAAGATCTTGAGAACAGAAGACTTTTTGTTTTTCATCTGACCTTTCTTATTCCCGTATGACTGTAAGTCAAAAAAATATACTAAATTGTCATTACATTTGTGACGCAGAGAAGGAAGGGGGGTAGATATACACTCCAAGATATGGATTGGATCAGAATCGAAAAGTAAATCGATCTAGCTTTTTTTGTAATTTTGTGATTAACGTTCCAATTGGAACTTTTATTTTTATTTCGTATCATTCCGGACTCCTGACTGTAGTATCTTTCCCAACTTCAGAAAATCTAAAAAATTGTATCACTCAAACTATCGGATATTTCGACTTTTTCAATCCTTATTTACTTTTCCAAAACTTTAATTTAATAATCAAAAAAAAATTACTTTAATAACTTTTAATAAAATGAATTTATTAATACCTGAATAATTTAATTCCTTTAATATACTAATTATCCAATTAAGGTCAATCAATATTTGGGTCAAATTATAAGTAGATAAATTAAAGTATTACTAAATTTAATGCACATTGTTATATAAAATATTTTTAAACTTATTTATATTCTTAAATTATAATAAACTTTAAATTTTTTTTTTTAATTTTAGCACCAGCACCAGTCACTGATGCACCATTAGATTTAGCTTATAAATGTAAACCATCTGAATGCGAATTACCATATTGTTTCTGTTCAAAAGATGGTACAGGAATTCCCGGAGGACTTGAACCTGAAAATGTAAATATATTTATTTATTTATATAATTAAAATTATTTAAAAAACAAAGAAAAGTATATAGAAGACTGTGTCAACTCTAGGATTCACGCCTAGGATACTAGGTTAATTATTTTTGGCAATATTTCAAGCATACAACTATTTGGCTCTAAGTTATGTGTAAAAGAACATATAAATTGTATGGCAGCTGTTCAAACCTTTTATACTGTACAATCTATATTTTGTACATTGACCATTAAAGTAAACTAAAATTTTAGATATTGAGTTTCACTTCATATTATATTATGCTCATACTAAAAGTTGTATGGCACCTTTTCGAAGCGACTGCACTGGACCCAAATGTATCCAACTTCATTAAAAGTCGGGTATTTATCATATAAAACAAAAAAAGTTTTATGGCAACTACCTCAACCGGTTAAGCAAAGTGGTTGTAAATGGCTCTTGCACAAATTCTATTTGTAAAAGTTTGGTGTTCTGAAACTCGGTTTTGGTTCATCATGCAAAATAGATGGACGAACAGACATTAATAGCCAAATTGATTTATATTCCAAGTTTGATCCGATCCACACACTTAAGTCTGAATCTACCTCGCTCCTTCACAGCACTAAAAACGGTATGGCAAATTTAGCATACTCTTTGATACGTGCGGCTATAAAAACTGAACCAACTTAAATAACCTTGATCCATTAAAAATTTTTTGATGGAAATTTATTATTTTGCAAGAAAATAAATAAAAAATGTCAACACTATTATTATCATATAAATCAATTCAAGTAATTCTAATAATAAAAAAAAAAAAGTTGTTACAAACTAAAATAAAATTAATTAAAAAGTTTTAATTAATCTTTTTATTTAATTTATTATTTATTTTTGAATTTCTTTTTTATTTTCTTTTTTTTTTTGGATTTCAAATAATTGCAATAATTTTCATAAAAATTTAACTTTTTTTTTTCAAAATCCAAAGAATAAAATAAAACTTTCTTTTTACAAAAAATTGTATTTTTCTACACAATATAAATTTTAGGGGAAATTGCATCAATTTTTTTGTTGTATGCATACAATATAGATCATAGTAAAAGAACAGACGTCAGTAAATAAAGTTTGTACCAACTTTTGATAATGACATGTAATGAAAAAACCGTATGTCGTTGCAAACGATTTTTTAATACCCTTCAGCTGACCAATTTAATTGACAGTTACACGAACCCATACTTGAACCCTTATCAGGAACATTCAGCATACAAGACGGAACTAATTTGCACAAAATTTCAGTTTTCTAAATTTATTAATTCCGAAGATATGCTTGTCATTTCCTGTCACACAGGTAACCAAACAACCACTCAAATTAATCCCCAGTTTAAGGGATTTAATAAATATAGAACAGAACGTTCTTGTACCAAATCTGAAGTTTCTATCTTTATTAATTTCAAAGATATGCTTCTTAGATCGGGCGCCAGTGATACTTGAAGTACCACTCCAATTCCTCCCAAATCTAGAGAACATAATATGTACCAAATATCAAGTTAATATGTTTATTAGCTTCGAAGATATACTTTTATGTTTTGGAAGGAGTATGAAAGGTGCCATTATTCCAATTCATTCAAAACTCTAGGGAAATAATAGAAAAACCCTTGTACTAAATTTGAAGTTTCTATCTTTATTGGTCTCCGAAGTATGCGCGTTTACCCTTTATTCGAAAACCAGAATACCAACCCATGGTCTGAGTTCACCCATTTCACTTTTAATCCCCTTTGCCATAACCATATAAACTTAATCAATATAGCATCATTATCTTTTTATTTGTCGTATTTATCGCCCATCCGGACGCATGAACATCGCTAAACCGATTCAGTAGATGACGCTGAGCAAAAAATGTATATGTTTTTCTATACCCAGCTTGTATCCTTTTGATGGTTAAAAACACTGTACCAAAATTAATAAATTCTATAAAATAGTGCTGATAGTCGTCATTATCTAATTTATTAGTCCCATGTCTCAAGAACTTGATTATTTAGCACGCTAAATATAGGTGGTTTAACATATTTTACTTTGTCTAAGTTACCATTGCAGTTGAAACCTATATCCGACTATCCTCGAGATACTAATATGCCTTAACTGTTTATATGCATGTAGTAAACATTTTGTCTAATAGTTCCCCAACAACTAGTAAGATTTTCTGTGGAAACTGAACAATTTCTCTACTCGAAATCTTTTCGGACAGAAACTCTTTAAATAAAACTCGTTTTGCATGTAATTTCTACTTTATTAAAAATTTCGAACGTTACCACAGAAAAATTTGTAGATGTTGTAATTTTTCTGAAAAAAGCTACGCAACTTCTTCAAAAAAGAAGATCTTGGCTTCTAGATCAGGAGATCTACAATATAGATAATTCCTCTACAAATTAGAAACTATGCAACTTATCAAGAAATGGAATATCTTGGCTCTCATACCAGGAGAACAACAATATTGAAGATTTTAACTACAAATAACAAGATCATGACTCAAAAAACAAAATTTCAATATTGACGCGGTTCCTTTCAACCTATCGAGCACTAAGTGCAGCATCTGGAACTTTTCTTTTAAAAGATACTGTACTGTTTATTTTTATCAAACATGAATTAAAAAAAAAATCATTTATTACTTAATTTGAAAGTCTAATTTTTAATAAGGTCAGTGCAACAGAAAACTTTTTTTTTTTATTTATTATCTATAGAATCTCTAGAAGAAAGAAGAGAAATCTATATAGAATCATAAGTTAAAAGTTATTAACACTACGATAAAAGTTAAAGAATTTTTTCAATGCAGTTTAAACTTGACTGAATCCTTTTCGAAAAATTGGATAGAAGACAGGAAAGAGAAGGAAGGAAAAGAATCCATTTCTTCTATAATTTTTTATTCTATTTTTTCTTAATATTTTTGTTGTTGTTATTTTCATTATTTTGTTTTACTTTTTTCCTTTAAAAGTCTAATACAATCAAAAAAAAAATATAAGTAACTTATTTTGTATAAGTTTATCTATTATATTGGGTCCAACAGAAAACTCTGTTCACTTAAGTTCAATAGGAACAATATTAACAAAAAAATAAAATAAAAATCCAGAGGAAATTCAAAATTTTGTACAGATCCCTTAAAAGAGTTCCCATATAATATGTAGTTTCCAACAGAAAAATTACAGTTTCCCTCCTCAAGTATCATTTGAAGACATTGCCGACGTAAGTAGATGATTTTCTTTTGGAATGTTAGTCCCTTTATTCATATATTAGTTTTCATTGTCCCTTTTTTCATATATTAGTTTTCTACAAGTCATGAGGAGTAATCACAGACACTCTATGGTCTCTAAGAATTTTTTATACCCGTATGACTATATAGTCATTATACCCGTATGACTATATAGTCAAAGGGTATAATAAATTTGCCATTACGTTTGTAACGCAGATAAGGAGGGGGGGTAGATATAGACTCAAGTGTATGGATCGGATCGGAATCGAAAAAAAAATCGATTTAGCTATGTATGTCCGTCCGTCTGTCCGTCCGTCCGTCCGTCCGCACGATAACTCAAAAACTAAAGCAGCTACAATCTTGAAATTTTCGCAAATTCGTTTTTTTGCAATAGCCGTCATCGCTATTTAAATCCAGCCATTTTGGTTCATGGGTTCGGGTGGCTGCCATACAACTTCTTTTTTTATATGAGAATTTCTTTGTACCTATTACAACTACGTGTCTGAAATTTTGGCAAAAGTAGTTTAGTTTTATGGCCAAAGTTTCTGTAAAATTTGGTTGGTCTGTTGCAGTGAGTTCGAGTAGCTGCCATACAACTTCCTGTTTTATATGAGCATTACTCTATACCTATTAAAGCTGGGTGTCTGAAATTTTTCCAAAAATAGTTTAGTGTAATGGCCAAAGTTACTGCAAAATTTGGTTGGTCTACTGCAAAGGGTTCGAGTAGCTGCCATACAACTTCTTATTTTATATGAGCATTACTCTATACCTATTAAAGTTAGGTGTCTGAAATTTTGCCAAAAATAATTTAGTGTAATGGCCAAAGCTACTGCCAAATTTGGTTGGTCTACTGCAGAGGGTTCAAGTAGCTGCCATACAACTCTTTCTTTTATATGAGCATTACACTGCAGCTAATAAAGCTGGTATGTTTGAAATTTTGCCAAAAGTAATTAATGTTTATAATAATAATGATATAATGTTTATATAACGGTCATACGGGTATCCCAGAGTTGACACAGTCTACTCTACTACACTCTTCCTCGTTTATAATTGTTATTACTATAAACTTAAAAAATACCAATAAAGTTATAATGCATTCTAAAAGAATTTCCTTCTATAGTTTGTCATTTTCCTCAAATTTCTTTTCTTTCCTTGTTTTATTCATTTTTAGTAAAAATTGGAAAACCTAGTCTGAATCTATTATTTTATATCAATTTTTTTTTTCATCAAATTAAAAAATTATTCTTAGTTCAATAAAAAGTAGATTTTGTATCCAGGAGTAAATTAGAACTGAATTAGAAAAATAAAATATTCATCGTGAGAAGGGTTAATTTCGAATATTGTTCCAAGTAGGTTTCATTGCGATATTACTTTCTTGTAAAATTAAATTAAATATTTGTATGGAACTTAAAAAGTTTAATTTAAGATTCACACAAAAGAGATAATCTATATATATAAAAATGAAAGTTTGTTTGTTTGTTTGTTTGTTTGTATGTTTGTTTGTAGCGAATAGACTCCTAAACTGCCCAGCCGATTTTCATGAAAATTTGTATATAGGGGTTTTTGGGTACGGAAGGAAATCGTGGCCCAAAAATTTTGCTCTAACGGACCGCCAAGTTGGGGCTGTGGTGCAAGTATTTAAACTTCTTTGTTCTAAAATGAAAACGGTTTGACCGATTGACTTCAAATTTTGTATACGTGATGCTCTGTTAGAATTGAGTAGACGCTATTAACTGTTTTGGAATTTGTTAACCCATGTCGGGCCGACGGGTGGTCAAAAAAAATTTTGGGTCCAAATTTTGTCCGATTTTATGAAATTCAGCTTTGGCTTAAAAGCAAACCCCAAAAAAATTTTTGGTGAGTTCCATTAACCCATTGCGATCCAACAGCTTTTTATAGGTTTTTTCAAAACTTTACTCTAAATTCGAAACGGTTTGACCGATTGACTTCAACTTTTGTATACGTGATGCTCTTTGAGAATTGAGTAGACACTATTAACAGTTTTGGAATTTGTTAACCCATGTCGGGCCGACGGGTGGTCAAAAAAAATTTTGGGTCCAAATTTTGTCCGATTTTACGGAATTCTGCTGCGGCTTTAAAGAAAGCCCCAAAAAAAATTTTGTTGAGTTCCATTAACCCATTGCGGCCCAACAGCTTTTTATAGGTTTTTTCAATACTTTACTCTAAATTCGAAACGGTTTGACCAATTGATTTCAAATTTTGTATACGTGATGCTCCTTGAGAATTGAGTAGACACTATTAACAGTTTTGGAATTTATTAACCCATGCCGGGCCGACGGGTGGTCAAAAAAAAATTTGGGTTCAAATTTTGTCCGATTTTATGAAATTCTGCTTTGGCTAAAAAGAAAACCCACAAAAAAATTTTATTGACTTGCATTAACCCATTAGGGCCCAACAGCTTTTTATAGGTTTTTTCAATACCTAACTCTAAATTAAAAACGGTTTGACCGATTTTCTTCAAATTTTGTATACGTGCTCCCCTGTGAGAATTGAGTTGACACTATTAACAGATGTGGAATTTGTTAACCCATGTCGGCCCGACGGTTGGTCAAAATAATTTTGGAAGATAATATTGTCAAAATTTGCGAAGTACTGCTTTGACTAAAAAGAAAGCTTCAAAAAATTTTGTTGAGTGATTTGGAAGCAAATTACGTCAATTTTTGCGTAATACTGCTTTGCCCAAAGAGAAAGTGTAGTTCCGTTAACCCAGTGGGGCACAGTGGCTTTTAATAGATTTTTGCGTTACTTAACTCTAAATTAGAAACGATTTGACCGGTTTTCCTCAAATTTTATATGTGCGAAACAACTTGAAAATAGAGTTGAATCTGCTAACAGTCGGTCCTACGATTGTTCAAAAAAAATTTTTTGGAAGTAAATTACGTCAAAATTTGGAAAGTAGTTTGTACTGCTTTGAATTACAGAAAGTTTCAAAATTACTAGAACATTATTCTTTTTAAAACCTAGAAAAATGGTTTTAAAAAGATTGCTTTCATTCATTTTAAAATTTACATGTGTAAACCGAGTGTAATTTTTGTGTTAACTTTTTGCAGTAACATCAACTTCAATTAAACCTCCATTGAGAGGCGCAGCAACGCGCACCGGGTATTAGCTAGTATATAATATCTTCAATTATGACAATAGATAGAATATAACTTAATATATATGAGATATATTCTATTAAATGAAACATTAGTAAAAATTAATCGCCTCTAAGAACTTAAAAAGTGAATTCAAACTTCCTATCTTGTGTATTACAGTACTTTCACTTCTAACAGTACATCCTGCAAATATAAAATAAACATATTAAATAGTAAAAGTTGTGAAACTGTATACATTTCAAAAATAAGCATACGGTTTATTTAAGGCAACGACTTTTGCACGCATAATTTAATGTGCAATTTATAAAAAGTGCGTTCCCCTCTGAACTGTCTACTGCACATGAATAATGAATAAGCATTCGATTTTTAATTCTTAGGAATATAATTATTAGGATAAAAAAGTAAAACATAATTTAATCTATTTTTGATTTATTGAAATACTATGGAATATTTGATATATAGAAAAAATATGTATTATTTAGAATAATACTAAATAATACTATCACTAGAATAAAATTTCTTCTATTACAACACATAAAATATGCTGTATTATTAAATTTTTAATAATACTAATAATTCTAGTTTCATTCTTTATATTATGGTGCAGTTCATAGAAAAGTTGCACCTCTTATTTAATTATTGTGAAATTAATACTCTTATTCTGCTTTAACTCGTGCTTTATAATAATTTTTGGTCAACTAAGGAAAATTTAAAATATTAGATATTATAATCCGTAATAGTTCTTCTCGCTCGCGAAGAACTCAGTTTATGTTGACCTTCAAAGTCGAATTTATATCTTACTTAATATCAATTTATTTTATTATATCTTCAGGTTAATTCTTCAGGGCTTTGGCACTTTAGAACTATCATATTAGGAATTATTTAATAAGATTGCATACTTAGCTTTAAATAAATTATTTGAATTAGGTTTCTGTCAAAAAAATTATTTATTTAAAATTTAGAATTCTAGAAGTATGCAATCTTGTTAAATCTCTCTTATCCCTATCTCTCTGTCTTTCTCTTTCTCTGTTTCCCTCTTTCTGTCTCCCTCTCTCTTTGTCTTCTTCTCTCTCTGTCTCCATCTCTCTCTGTGTCCCTCTTTCTCCCTCTCTTTCTCTCTCTGAAGTATATGCACTATTAGATGTTAGCGGTTATATGTCCTGGAAGTTGGGAAATATTCTGTATTCATTTCTATCCATTGTTATGATGTCTTATAAATTAATAAATTATCTTTCCTGTCGAGTTCCTGTTTGTGTGTAAATAAAAAATTTCTTTTCGACTAATGTCTCTTTTAGTTCCTGATGTTACGTAATTGGGACATTTGTTTTCGACTAATGTATTTTTTTAACCTTCATACATTTTACCTTGCACATCAAACCGTAGAAGCTCAAATTTTTGATCTCGCATTTATAAGAAGCACGTCACTTTTATTTACTCTTCCATGAACTTCAATATTTGTGACACAATCTACCCACGAAATTTTCATTGTTCTTCTATAGAGTCACATTTTAAAGGTTTCCAGTTTATTCATATGGGTGGTTGTTTAGCTCCAAATTTCTACTCCATATAACAGACTATACATAGCATTTCATAAAACGTAGATGAAGATCCAACACGACTCTACAGAAAATATTCTTTTGGTACTTAATAAATGCACTTCTCGCCATTTCAACACAAGCTAAATGTTAATTCAGCCAACACTGAAGATATTTACAACTTGAAATTTACTATTAAATATTTCCTTTTAATTTAAATCTAAGCCCTGGAGAAGGTAGCAAACACATTTAACCTGGTTTGTTTTCAGTCTATCCAACACAGCCTCAACTGTTATATTATGTATTAATACTTGCTAAATGAGACCGTATAGTAGTTGAAAAAATTAGTAAAATTAAAGTCGGTTTGTTAAGTAAGATGCCTAAGACCTGTGCAGGTCTTAAACCACCAACTAGTTTAATTAACTCTAATTCAAATTAAGTAAATTTTTTCCTAAATTCCAGTTTTTTTTTCCTAAAAATATTCAGACAGCCATTTTAAAAAATCTTAATAATTATTTCCAAAATTATAAACATCATAATAAAACAAAAAATTTAGACAACAAATTATATTTAACAAGCATCAACACAATCTATTTAATACTTAATAATTTAATAATAATTCTTTTAAAAGTTCAAAGAACTTTTATCAATACTTTTAAATACCCATTTATTATAGTGTCGATGTTTTTTTTTTTTAATTTTTCAAATCAAAACACACAAACAAACAAACACTTATTTTCAAGAAATTTAAAAAACCAAAAAATAATGAAAGAAAAAACTTAATTTTGTCCATTGATATTTTCATTTATTTGTCGCCTTATTTCCTGTCTCATTCTCCATTTTTCCATTTAGATAACCCATACAAAATTAGCTTTTCTCTTTAAAAACCAAAAAAATAGATAAGAAACTTTTTTAAAAGTTTAAATAAACAAGTGATGAAAAAACACAAGGATTTTTAAAACAGCACATTCGCAAATTATGTAGTGTTTCATACTGAGTTTAATTTTGGAATTATATGCACTGGTGACTAAGTTACTGATTTATAAAAATGCGAAATCTTTAAGTCCTAATAGCTAATGGGGAAGGTTCACAAAATTTTACTAAGCAAACTTATGATGATTCTCTAGGATCTAAGTCCACCTCCTCCTTGCCAAAATTTTGAGATTTTAGGAATTTAATTATGAGTTCCTCTAAAATTTGGAATTTTTCTTACAATTTTATTATCTAAGCCCGTTTAATTTAATGAAAACCTTAACACATGATTAAAATATAATGTTGCAGCTTTAAATTTTGTTTATTATAAAAAAAACAGTTTGGACGGGTATTTAAGTTACAAATTTTTGAAAATAGCGAAGTTTAAATTTTTGGCCTCTTACAGCTTCCAAAAACAAGTTTAACTACTCCTACCAGTTTCTGACGATCTAACTTCTTCCAAAATTTCAAGTTTCTAACTTGAGCCTTTCAGAAGATATGAGAGGCCAAAAATTTTGCATAAATTAAGTTTCGCCTAACGGTTTTTTTAATACCGAATGGCAACTCTATACATTTAGGCGATATATTTTTATAAAGCTTATAAAAGCAGCTGTCTTCTAGCATTTTTTAGATATACCTTTTAAAGCACTTTTTCAGCTGTTGGGGGCTGCAGCTCCGTAACGGGTGGGGCTAAAACAGTTCTTCCAAGAATTAATTTTGTTTGCAATGCCTATCTATAGTTAAAATTTCTTTTCTCTATTTCAAACGGTGTAAAAGTTTTTATAAACATTCAGACGGCCGAACGGACAGACTGAAAATATATAGGCATATTTTTACAACATCTTTTGAAAATGTGCTAAAAAATATGGTTTCAACGTAAAAATATAATTTTTAAAGTTAAAATAATGTAATTTGTTATTATAGTATGAAAAAAAAAAAATAACTAAATATGTTGCCTCCGGTAACCATCGCAAAAATGCGATAAGAAAAACATTTTTATTATAAACTTTATTAAATTTTAAAATTTTTTTTTTTAAACTTATCTGCTAATGAAAACCAATATTGATACAATGAAAAAAAATATAACATTTGCTTTTATTATAACTAATTTTGTAACTTTTATAACTAATAAGATTTTATATATATATATATATATATATATAATATAAAACTAAAACAGTCATTTACTACTCAAGAATATGCTTATGTTCTTTAAAAAGAAAATCTTATAAAAGAAAAACTTTAAATTCCTATTGAAAATATTTTTTAATAAAAGAAAGTTTAAACTTTTTTTTTTTAAATATAAAATTTAAAGTTCAGTTTTTTTATTTTTTTTTATACTGAAATTTAAAATTTTTTTATTAAAACTTTAAAATAAATGTTTAAATTAAATTGAAGAGATCAAAGTTGAATTTTAAGCGATCTAATTATTTTTAAAATTAAAAATTTAATTTGATTTTACTTTAGATGAAATTATTGTGAATTGTAAATGATATTCTATTGTGAATAGGAGAGACTTGTGACAGTAATACAATTTTAATCTGTCACTTATGATAAATATAGCAAGTTGCATTGTAATACTCATTGCAGTTTATAAAAAGTTGATGATCCAGTCGTTTTAAAACAAGTTATTAATATATTATTAAATATTAATTGAAAAAATAATCCAAAACTTAAAAAAGTACTCGTTTTATACCAAAATTTGTATAAATACTTCTCAGTTTTTAATAGAATAAACGAGTGGAGTATCTCCCTTTGAATGGGAATAGAACTTGCACTTTTTCTGATAATTGTATTTGAACTTTACTACTACACCTTGGTTTCGAGTCTCGGTTTCTAATATAGGAATTTAAATGAAACAATAGTAATAGTATAACAATAGTAAATATATACAATTATTTATTAAGTAAACAAAATCTTTTCTGAATAGAATAAGTGTTCACTAATGCATTCAAAATCTTGGCCATCGTTTATTTTTCTCAAAAATATTTCATACTACAAAAGTTCATATGAATTTGTCCCTCTTCCTATTATCTTTACTCTATGCTATTATGGATTTGTATCAGGATAAAGTTGTCTAGAACCAATTTTTATATGAAAGGTGTTCAGTATAACTTTCTAAAATACATATATTAAAAGAGTTCTTAATAGTTAACATTATAATCTAATAATGTTAACTATTAAAAGCGTAATCTAATAAAATAAATAGTGAAAATCTAATAAATAGTGTAAATCTAATGATTTGAAGCCTAACTAATATTATATTTATTTATTTATGAACAGTCCCCTACAACAAACAATGTAAAAAGTGAGTGATTCAGCCTTTCCTTTTCAGGAGTAGCAGATATATATTTTATATTATGATATAAACTAATATTGAAAATTATTATTTTTTATTGGATATAATCCGACCTGAGTTTAAACTCTTCGATTGAAAGGCCGACGTCCTAACCACTACATCACCGATCGGATCTTAACTAATATGTTTACGTAAAAGAAATTTTTAATTTTTTCAAATACTGTTGTCGAAAAAATTAATTAAAATTTTTTAAAATTATAATTTTCAACTGTTACCAAGAAATATTAAAATTTATATTAAGAAATTTGAGTGTAGTATTTATTATTAATTTTTTAGTGTTAAGGAATTTCAATTTTGATTCACAAGATTTTGATATGCACCCGAAATTTTTTTACAACATTCTCTCTTCAAAAATCAGGTCATCTTTTTAAACATGTTGTCAAAATTAAAATTCGAAGGAAAATTAAAATTATACCATTTTTACTTTCACTACGAACTTTTTTATTTCAACTGAAGAATGAAGACTTTACTGAAGACATATTCATTTGAATTATGATTTTTTACTTTAAGTGAAGACATTTTTTTTTCAAGGAAGATTTTTTATTTCAGCAATTTAATTAATATATTATAAAATGAGTGTGTTTACATTTTAAACAGAATTTCCAGAAATAAAGAATCTTCGTTGAAAAAAATTGTCTTCACTTACATTTAAAAAATCTTAATTAAAAAATTAAATAGCCGTAATTTAAAAATAAAATAGTCTTCATTAAAATAAAAAAACAGTCTTCATTTAAATAAAAATAGTCTTCTTCTTCAGCAGCTAATCCACTAATAGATGATAAGCGATTACATATTACTGTACTTTTGCCATGATGTTGGCTTACTCTTATCTGCTTCTTACACAATGTATTGATTCTCCTATTGTGGGTAATAGAATAGTCTTCCTTTAAAATAAAAATAGTCTTCAGTTAAAATACATCTCAAATTATCAAATTCTTCAATTAAAGTAAAAAAGTCCTTAGCTAAAGTAAAAATGGTATAAAATTAATTCTATTTTATTAACATTATTTTAAAAATTTGAACTCCTTTTGAACTCCTATTACTGTTTACATACCGCTGTTCCGGCAGCTTAAATATCTGTCAAAAATGAAAAAAAAGTGAAACACAATGACGATTCAAGCTTCAATTTAAATTTTCAAAAAACAACGTCACTAAGTTTTAAATATTGTTGAGGACATTGGTGCATTTGAAAAAACACGTATTAAACTATTTGTAATCGCCTTAAATGTTACTTTAAAAACTTTAAATATACTTTCATTAAAAATATGAATCTTCAAAAAAATATTTAATATTTATATAACTACAAAACAATCCATTAATTAAGAAAACTAATTTTTAATTTCTATTCATTTTTTTTTTGATAAAATTCATATTTTTAACCAAAAATATTATTTAAATAATTATAATTTGAATTCTTATTTTTTATTTACATAACAGATTCCACAAATGGTTCTACTTACTTTTGATGGTGCTATAAATTTAAATAATTATGATCATTATAAAAAAGTCTTTAATGGAAAACGTCAAAATCCAAATGGCTGTGATATAAAAGGAACATTCTTTATTTCTCATGAATACAGGTAAGTTTTTTTTTATTTTTTCGAAATTATAATAATCAGAATCAGAATAAAATAAAAAATATAAAAAAGTTTTTTTTGAAAAAATTTACAAAATCAAAAAATTTGAAAAAAAAATTACATTCTTTTTCTCCTAGTTTTAACTATTAAGTAAAAAAGTGAAGGGTTTTTAAAAAAGCACATTTCCAAAACTACACACTGTCTCATCATATACATATACATTACATATTTAAATTGATAATATTATAATTTATTTATTTCATCAAAATATTACTAATTATAAATAATAAAGACCTCCCTACCTCCAAAAACTTTGATCTTTTCTTAGCATATAATTTAAACGCAAAAATGGTTAAAAATAAGAGACACTTTCTTAAATTAGGAGCCAGAAATTGCGGGAAGTTCTCAAAATTAAATTGTGATTTCGACCAAAATTTGGATATTCTCTTAGCATATCATTATAAAAGCAAAAATGATAAAAAACTAAAAGACACTTTCCTTCCTCCATTTTAAGAAACACCTTTAAAAGTAATAAAAATCATTAAAAAGACGGGTTAAAATACAATATTTGAGCTTTAATTTTTGTATATTACTTCAAAAAAGTTTTACAGGGGTTTAAAAATACCAAATCATCAATTTTAAACCTCTTATACATATCCTAAAGTGGGTGTCACACACATTTTTTAAATAACTCGTATTAACTTTTAAAAATTTTACTTTCCTCTTATTTTCTATCTTCTAATTTAAACAGTTTGCAAGATATGAAGAATTCATAATTTTTAGTTTCATCTAACGGTAAATTAAATTACCATATGGCAACACTATTATACTTCATTTTTTCAACAATTTTCAGAATGCAAATATATCTTTTAGAATTCTTTTTAAGATATCTATCCGTTAAAAGTTTTATCAACACACAAATTATATTATCGATGGGCGGACGGGCAGATAGAATATAACTATATAGGCATAGTATTGTCAAAATTTTTTTGAAAATGTGCTAAAAAAAAAAAACTATATTAACATTTTTTTTTATATAATTTTTTTTGTTTTTTTTTTTGAAAAAATATTAAAATATGTTCTAGAAAATATTCTTCAGAATTATTTAAAAAAAAAAAAAAAACATTTTTTCTTTACTTTCGTTATTTTTGTAACTCTTTACATTTTCCTTTAGTAAAAAAAAAAAATGAAAATACAAAAATAATAATGAGAATTAATTTGTTGCAAAAACGAACATTAAGTTTTCAATTTTAAAATATTTTTTATTTATTTTTTTTAATTTTAAAGTAAAACTCAAAGTTAAACATTTCTTCTGGTGAACTATTTCCAAACTATGTTGGTACATCAGTTAAAAAGAAAAAGAAATAATCGGAAAATCAAAATGAAAATTTCATTCGTCAAATTTTAGCTTTAATGAAAAAATACTTTGAAACTTTACCGCTAGATTGTGCTACAAACAATTATTCTTTGTGGTATGTCTGTGCACAAAAGTTGCCATAAAATTTTGACATTTCACATTAAACGTCATTTATAATTATAAACTTTTTTTAAATATTTATTGCATTAACACATTAAAATATATTCAAGTTCGAATACAAGTACAATTTATTTAAATTTTACTTCTTCACAACTTGACATTGAAGTTATTTAGTAAGTTGACATTTTTGTCACACCTTCATCGAAATGTCAATTTTACGTGACAAGCACCCAATGCTTAATGGTAAAAAATATCTTATGATATTTATTTTAAATATAATTTCTTAATATATATGTACTTTACGTCAATACTTTAACGACGTCTATACTTTAAATGGAATTCTTAATAAAAAGTACTATTTTCAAAAATGATTTAAATCAAAGGAGAAGAAAATGTATTAGATTATAGTACATTCATATTTTATTACAATTAAATTTTTTGGCTTATTTTATATTTATTTGAAAATATTATTTTATTTAATTTTATATATTAATTAATTAAATTTTTCAGGATAAGTTTTAAGACACAAATCCTGTTTAGATATTAGTTACTTGTTTTTTGTATATCCTAGAAGTATGCAATAGTTTTTTTTTACATTCATTTTGAAAAATGTTTCATTCTTTTAGAAAAAAGTTTCGTTTAATTGAAAAATAGTTTCATTTAATTGAAAAATAGTTTCTTTCTATTCCATAATTGTGTCATTTTATTGATATTTGATTATTTATTTTATTTATTTACTTTTTTATTTGTAGTACCAGACAATAGTAAATATTGCCTGATAATATAATGCCTATTTGACATTTGGACTTCTTATTTAATTATTTTAATATACACTAAATTTATTTATTAGATATGATCCGACCAGGAAAAAGCCGCCACTTTATCACTAAGCTATCGGTCAAATACATTTGATTAGACTATAGTATTTTGTATAGAAGCCAAGAAAATTTAAATTGGTACTAAGAAAATTTGAACCCTTTTGTTTATGTTAATTTTTGGCTATTTTAAACCTTCTCCCACCTTACCTAGAATAGAATAAATATCTCAGCTTCTACACTTTGTATGGACTGAGATATAAGGATTGAAACAGACAGAAAAGGGTATTTTATTTAAATAAGGATTCAACAGTTAAAATAGACTTATATTAAACTGGAGAACACATATATACATATTAAATTAAAATATTACATTCCATTGGGTACTGCAATTTGAGGGTTCGATTTATGAAAGAGCTTGTATTTTTCAAAATTCTATTTCAAATAGTATCTTCTTTATACATGCATAACTAAGGTGCTAAACGGATACTGCTATTGATTTATTTAATGAACTTCTACAAGATGTACATTTTCAATTTAACTACGGTTTAATAAAATAATTGTTCTAAATCTGGACAAAGCCTTAAAACTAAAAAAAGAAACTTAACCATCTTTTAGAATAAATACTACATTATATTCCAGAATATTAATCATGATTTTATTTTCTAAATACAAAACTATGAAAATTAGGTTACTAATTAGATTACTAATAATATAAAATTCAAACTACAAAAAACGTTTCAAACACGTCCAACATAATTTTTATTTATAGTTTTTTTTTTTTACTTTTAAAGCCGATAAAAAAATCTTAACATAAATACTAAAATAAATACAAATTTTTATATTACATATTACATATAAATAAATTTAATATGCATGCATATTCATTATAAAAAAATTTTTTACATACCACTTATTAAACATAATAAAGAATTTAATACTTGAATAACATAAAGAGTTATACAATATTAGTTTAAAGTAATTTATAAAATAACTCCTCTTTAAAATAAATTAAAAAATTTTTTAGTACATCAGAGCTGAATGATATGATTTTATGTAAAAAAAACAAGTACTCATATATAGGTACATATATCAGCATACTCATAAAATATTTATTAAAAACATTAACAATAATTATGATGAAGGAGGTAATATTATCTATTAAAAAAATGTTATAATAACTACAATAAGCGACGACATACTTTGACAGTAACGGACAAAAATTTTAAATTATGTAATTAATAAAAACGAAAAAAAATAATAAACGGACAAATGTATGAAACTTGGATTGGGATTACTAATTGTAAGAAATCAAATTCAAAAAACCTACCGTAGTCCTGTATTATTTATCCTGCATTCTAAATCATTCGTAAAAATAATGTATTATACAGTTGCACAAAACTAGTAGTTGTAGTTAAGTTCAAATATTTTAAAGTGTCGGCTTGTCAATTGGAAAGTCTCGGGTTGAAACCCTGGTTGGATAATATCTAATAAAAAAATATGGTGTATATTAAAATAGTTTAATATTAAAGTCCCAATACTAAAAGTCAATATTTACTTTTGTATAATATTTAGTGCGTATTTGTATATTATTAATATGTAAGCAAAGGAAGACTGACATTTTTAGAACTAATTGTTACATAATTCCTGAAATCAAACTTTTTCAAAAAACAACTTTTTCGAAATTAGTTCTATTTATATTAAGAGAATGTTGTTCGGTTTTTTCAAGTAAGTAAGAAATCTTCGAGGAATCCCTAAATATCCTTAGTACTTTTGGTATTTGGTAGTTTGATGTTTATACTCAAGAAACTTAGCCGTAGCCAGCCAGAACAATAACATTAAGATTCTAATTGCTTCGGCAATATGTGATTTTAAGGAAGAGAAAGAAATGAGAAATAAAATTAGGCTATTGTAGAGATCCTGTATATTATCATCAACACATATATAAGAAAACAGATGAATTAATTGTTGTTATTCTGAAGAATTAATTATTCTCGTTCTCTCTCTCTCCCTCTCTCACTCACTCTCTCTCTTCAGCTCTGTATCTATTACACTTTTTAGTGCAATTAGTTTTAACAGTTATTCAAAAATTTAAATATTAATTGTAATTTTCTAATCAAAGCCACATAATAAGAATTATGCAATGGGTAACAATTATGAAATGTCCTATAGAGGGTTATACTTGATTTAATGCAATAAAAACACTGAAGTCTCAAGTATCTAGTCTCACTTTTCACTACTAAGAATATAATTTGAGTTTAACCTCACTTATCCATTCGATCAACTGTCGTAATAATAGAATTATAGTATAAAAAGGTAAAGCAGATTAGGATAGACCATTTAAAGATGCATATACTCTAATCGCCAAAATATATTATTTTGTTTTTATAAGTACGAGTCTATTATAGTAATCAACGCTTTATAAAGCTACTTTCAAATGCGATTTTTGGGTGGGAAATATCTTATCAACAATTTTATTAGATAACTGTGACTTAAAGCCCTAGAAGATTAAATAAAATTTTAGTAAGAGATTGAGATCAGTCAAAAAAAATAATTATGCGGGCGGTTGATATTTTTAATTAAAAAGTGTCACTCTAAACCCTTAAATCTCTAATAATTTGTAGTGACCCTTATAACCCAGAAGTAGTCCAGGAGTATTGAGTGGAAGCACTTCTTTTTTACTGAATTAAATATGAATGGTGAGAAAAAATTCGCCAGTTTTGAACTAATACATTGAAAGTTTTTTCTAATTCCTTTCAACACTGTTTCAGCACTGTGGTGAATGGTGAATGGAAGTAGTTCTTTTCAATACTTTTCAGTAGTGAATGTAAGTAGTTTTCTCAGTTCTGTTTCTGTAATATACTAATATTAATTTTAATTTTGCTAAAAATTATTAGAAAAATTAAACAAAATAGGGACCCATTGAGTACCTATTATTCAAAACGCTTAAATTCAATAATAACAACTTCCGCAATTTTCGTTTTAACTTCAAAATTATATTTAATTATCATAATGATAGAATAAAGTAGCTCTGTATTACGTGTAAAAAGAGAGCGATATAGAGAGGAACTGTCTTATATTGTTGTTTCATTTATTCACTTCAGTAGTGATTCACTACTTCTTCAGAACTGAATAATTATTTTATTCTATAAAAGTGTAAAAATTCATTTGTATGCGGTCGTAACTGCTGAACACAGGTTATCAGGGATATTTTTTTTTTTGTTCCTTATTTTGAGTCTGTCATTGTATTACAATGCAATATAGTAGTAGTACAGTAGATTCACATAGTATTGTACAGAGATTTAACGATTTATACATGTTTCATTTGTTTTTTTATATACTAAAACAATACAACCTGAGATAATTATCAAAAGGGTTATAAAAAAACAAAAGTATGAGAAAACTTTATTAACAAAAAAAAAATTAAGACAATAAAAACAATTGCACATATTTATTTATATATAATTATATAAAATATATTTGTATTGTGTATATAAATGTAAAAAAAGTTAAGAAAAATTGTCATTCTTCATTTTTAATATAATTTTTTTTATTATCATAATTTTTTTATTTTATAATTCAAAGTTTTTTTTATTTATTTATTTGTCAACAATATATGTTATATCTATTTAATCTAAAATTCTTATGTACATTCATACGTATATATGTACTTTAATATAAAGTGGAGTGCAATGAATTTATCCTTTTATACTCGTATATATACTGAGTAACTCAACTCAAACCCTTGAATTAAGTGGAATTCAAAATAAAAACGAGGAAGATTATAATTGTCCTTGTCAACTTTAAGAACCCCATGCGGACTGACTTCAAACAATAAAAAAATAATAACAATTTAGCCCATCCCAAAAGTCGGTTCAACTAAAGTCCCACTTTGGCAAATTCTTAAAAACTTCGAAAAACTACTTGCAATATTATATTAGTGTTATGTAAAGATATGTACTATGGTCGCTATGGCAACTATTGTTAGCTTTTTCCAGAGAAATCTAAAAATTTACAAATAAGCTCTCCATGTCACTTTACTTGTCTTCTTTTAATTTCAACTTCGTGATATAATTAGTTCTGATGATATGTAAGCAGGCTATTCAAAATTTGTATGACAGCTCTTCAAAAATGAAGCTTTGACATTTTGAAACTTCATAAAAGTTCATGCACTATTATATAACTTACCATGTGTAATTTTCATCCTTCCAGTATTGTTAATTTTTGAAGATTTTTCAAATTGGTTCTCAAAATTTTTATGACTGTTCCGACTCGAAACCTTGGTCCGATTTTAAACAAAATAATAGTGAACCTACAAACTTCAATCTAAAAATCACTTTGTGTAAATTATCCTAACCTTTCCCCTTTGGGTTTTTAAGATCTGATTTGGATGGACGGACGAACGGACACACTTGACTAGATCGACTTACTTTTCGATGCTAATCCGATCTATACCTTTAAGTGTACCTATTTCATATTTAGATCGATACGTTACAAACGAAGGATCTGTTTTATAACACCTCTATCCTATTATTTATACTGGTATACAAAAACTGATAGTAAATGACGATGTTCGTGTACTCATATGACAAATTTATCGCTCATCCAGATTTCTAGTGATTCTTTTCAAGATGTAATCAGTTACATTCTACATATATATATATATACTTCATTCATTCCGTTTTTCTTTGTACTGGAAAATATTCTTTTGTATATAAAAGAAAATAAGAAGTTTAAAATCTATTACGTTAAATTTTCAGTAAATTAAAATCTCATTTTTTCTTCAATAGGAATGAAATTTTTTTTTTCAGTTGAAAATTAATGACAATTTACTTGAAATTTAGTTAAGTTATTTAATTATAATATATACAGGGTCCTACTGTAAAAGGTAACCATTATTTGAAAAAAAAAATTTTTAAATCATGAGCTCCAAGATGGGCTTAACAAATGTTTAAAATAAAAGTCAGTTAATTGTTTAGTTCGAAGGTAGTTTTAAGTTAAAGAGTAATGTAAGTACAGGACCATATTGCACAAACTAATAATCCCTAATCAAATAATCATTTTTTGATAAGTAAGTGTTTTTTACTAATCAAAATTCCTTGATTTGTTGTCAAATATGGTTTTGGTGAAAAAGGAATTTGATTATTTGATTAATGATAAGTTGTTGGGGAACAGAGGAAATACTTGGTACGAGGCATCAAAAACAATGATCGGGATACAATTCAATAATTTTAAAATATTTGAGGCAGAATTCAAGATGGATTGTACTTCAAAACATATATAGAACCGATTTATTAGATATTATTTATATCATTAGATATCTATTTTCCAATTTTTTGTACTTAAAATATTTTTATAAGACTGAGAGTCGTTTCAAGTGCTTCGCTTGGGAAATTATTAAATTATTAAGGTATCGCATTTATAGTATTGCAATTCACATAGGAATCTGATATAATAAAATATTGTTGAACCTTGCTACAATGCCTGTTTGGTATGGTTCCGTGAGCTCTTCAGAAATTAATAAGCCATCTGCTTTCTATATAAGCGTATGTTTGTTTGAATGTGCCTTATAGACTCCTAAACTGCTCAGCCGATTATTATGAAAATTTGTACTTAAAGATTTTTGGGTACGACGAGAATTTTATAGGGTTAACCATTTTGCTTTAACGGAAAAAAATTTGGAAGGGAATATGTCTGATTTTGTGAAGTACTGCTTTAACTCAAAAGAAAGAAAAAAATTTCCCGAATTTTAAAATCGAGTTTCGTTAAGGTGAGAGAACACAATTAACCATGACCATGACCCAAGTGTAATTTTTGAGTTAAATTTTTTCATCAACAAAAACACATTGAGAGGCGCAGCAACTTGCACCGCCGGGTATTCGCTAGTATAACAATGGAAACTTCAAAACCTAAATGGAACCCTAAATGGTCAATCGCTAATTTAATTGCTAGACTTTTCTTTAATGGTAAGTCACAATCTAATAATATATTCCAATTGCTGAGGCAATTTGGAATGGAATAGGATTGGGACAGCAGCAGATTCAGAATTTTAAGGTTAAAGGAAGTTAAAGAAGAAAACTTATCTAATTATTCTAGATCGAATAAAATAGGAATGGGATAGCAATAGATTCAAATTTTACGATTAAATGAAGTAAAAGAAAGGAACTTATCGAATTATCTAGATTTATCTTAAGTTAAGTTAAATTATAAATAGGTCCCTCGTCTATTTCAACAATACATTGGATACTTATAATATTTTATAGTTTTTTGACTATATTGCACCCTAACATGCTTTATCCATCATTATAAATTAAAATTGCTCACATTTTCAACTTAAAATTAATAAAAGTCTTTACTTTTAATTGAGAATTTTTCGTGTTATACAAAAAATAAGTCACTTAAAATTTTAAAATACAAAAGAACTAAAATTATTTTAATAATTCGTTTAAATTAAAGAATTTCGTTTCAATTATAAATAAAATATAAAAGAAGAAAACTTTAAATGATCACCAACTGTGAAATTACTTGTTCAAGAACAGTAATTATGCAGTAATTAGTTTTGTATTAATTAAAACTCTGAAAAGTTCATAGTTATGCAGCATTATTTTTTATAATTAATATTAAATTTAAATCTTATTTTTTTTTATTATAAGTTTATCTATTAAAGATTTTTACATTTGTAATTAAAGTTTTAAAAAATTTAATTAGCAGGCTTTGTATAAAAACAGACTTATTTATTTGCTAGAAAAGATAATAAAATTTATCTTCATTTAGGATCTCAATTTTAAACCATTATCGATTCAGTTTTTCTGGAAACTCTACTTGTCAATAAAATGTGTTGTCATTAAGCATATAATTGAAGATATCGCAGCTCCCATCTGGTGCATTCATTTCTAATTTTGAACATTTATTCAATCCCCACAGTTAATTTGAAATATCAGTGACTTAAATAATAAATTTAGGTTTTTTTTTTTGGAATATTATCATTTATATTATAATTATTTTAAATATTATGTTATTGTAGTGCATACATCGCGATTATGGAATCAGTTGCCATCCAATGTGTTTCCGAAGACGGTAGTTTTTATATGTATGATACAATAAAGTTTAAGAAGAACATTAACATCCATCTTCATGACTTCCCTTTAAATTATTTCCTTTATCCAACATAAGCCGAATTCCTAAATCCTAAACCTAATTTCATTCCCAATCCTGATCCTAAAAACCAAACAATACGTACATGTACTTAAGGTCCATTCCAAATTTTGTTTAAAAAAAGGAGGTGGTTTTAGTTTGTTAAAGTTCGAAATTCCTCAGATGAATCCCGTACAGTGATTCTGAGCGGCTTTCGATGCTTTTCATCAACCGTCATAAAAAAAAAATTAAATATTTGAGGAATTGAACAACTATTTTCTTTCCTTTTTTTATAAAACTTATTTGTGGGTTGTGGATTGTTTACATATCGTCTTCGAAGTGATCCTTTAACCAATTACCTTATTTATAGTTATACCAAATTTTAATTTCAAACTCCCATTTAATTTTTGTTAGGTACCTTCTTTTAAGAATATAGGTCTTGTACTTAAAAACTTCAATTCAATTTATAAAATTTCCCAAAAGATATTTCTTGATGGATCGATGCCCTGTAACATTCTTCGTTTATACGGTCGCATTTTCTGTTTTGCAGGACCCAATCTAACACGACTCGGTCTATGCTAGTACATGGTTTTCTAAGTGTTCAGTCTTCCAGACTTTACAATTCTCATTAATAGTTGAAAATTTTTAATACAGGCGCATGCGTACCAACTTACCAATTAGTGACAAAGCAAAATGGAAACCATTTAATCATTAGTAATAATATTTTAGCAAGCTTACGAATTTTATATATGATATAAAAGCTAAAAGTTTAAGTGGCTAATAAAGTACAAGAGTTTAAGTGGCAAGTAAGGTTCAACTTTGTATTGTACCTTCGTATTTTATCTAAACATTTAAATAATTTTATTAGTCAAAAAATCCAATGGTTTCCTAACAAGTCCCATAGACGATTTTGTAGAAAATTCTAGTCCAACAACTCCAGATCAAGCGATTGAATAAGATAAGATAAGATTAAGTGTATATACATTAGGCATACCACATTCCTCAAAAAAATCAACATCCAACATCATCAGAATTATTCTAGAATGGAAGTAGCCAAAGGATAGAACAACAAAACTAGCCGTCGAATATTAACAACCAAATTAAGCAGGCAATTGAAATCATTGCAAACAATAACAAAATGGGAGAAAATTGCGATCATTGTTAAAAAATGGAAAAGGCAAGTTGATGCCATATGGTTCAGCGAGTAGTAAAAGCATTCAAAAGAAAGTATAATTCATAATACTAGTATATAAAAATTACTACTAACTGCAATGAATTTAAAGTAAATAGTCGAAAATCATGTAACCTTAAGAACACATGATTTTAATATAATAAATGAAAAGGTATTTCCAAAATTAGGAAACAACTTCGAAGAACAGGTATTTTTAGATATACTCTCCTAGAGGTAGGACATCTCTACATAAAAAGAAGAAAATATAGTAAATAATAAAGTAAATATTGTATTAAATACAAATTTTATTTTATGAATTTAAAAATACTTATAAAAAAAATTTAATTCTATGACATTATCATAAGTAATAAGTTCCTAAAGTAATTTAAAAACTTATTACTTATTTAAGATACGGAAAAGAACTTCCTTCTTAAATTTTTTAAATTAAATTTAAAATATTAAATTTTATAAATTAAAAGGTGTTATTTTACTTTCTTTATGAAAAGAAAAACCCCCAATGAAAACTTTTAATAATAAAATTTTCCAAAGAATATTACACATTTCCAAAAAAAACTTTCTCTATATTCTTTTCAAAACTTTCGAATGTTTCGAATTTCTTACATGTTCTAAATTCATACGTAAAGAAAGTTTTATTTTAAAATATTAAAAAAAAAAAAAAAAAAAAAACTTTAAAATATTTTATAGTTAATAGATTTCTAATGAAATATAATATGCCTTAAGAAATTTGATGTAAGTAAAAAAATTCTTACAATATTTCAATTTCTCAGAACATTTTTTATTGTAAAAAAAAATTAGAATCTTAACTTTTAAATTTTTAGGTTATTTAACACAAAACTTGAATCAGCAAAATTTTTAATTAAAGATTTCTGAAAAAAAATTTAAACTTTAATTAAAGTACATATAAAACTAAATTTTTAAAATTTATGAAAAATTTTTCATTAAACAAACCGTTTATTTCGGATAAGAATTGATAAAAAGTATCTTTAGTTTAAAATAAGAGCTAATATTAAACTAAACTATCTTAAGCCGGACTTCTCTCACTGGACAAATTGTTCAAACATAACCTAAAAAACTCTCAAGCAATAAAATAAATTTCGTATATGAACACCTCGGATTGGATATAAAGTCAGCTTAGTTAGATGCAGGGGATTCAAAATGGCGAAACTTTAAATTACTTACGACTTTCTCATAGTTTCGTGAAGTTCCAAATCCAAACCGTATCCAAATTGTCATTAGAATATATATTTGAAACCAATAAATAGATTCCTCTAAAATAATATTAAGGGAGTTTCGAAGCATTTTTCTTTTAGTTGTGCAAGATAATTGCCGGATAATATTAATTATTTAACTTAGCCCTTTAAAAACTAATTTTGGACTTCTAATTTTTATTTTGAATTTATTGGATTTTCTAGGCAAAGTTTTTAATCGATAGTAGCAATGCTTAATATTCCTTTAGTTTTAATTTTGATTGAACTTCAAAGAAATCTCTAAACAGCTAAGGCCTCGGATACGCGGACCTCCAGCAAACAATTTTTCAGAAACAATTTCAAACTTAATGCTTTCACATAAATCGAAAATCGATTATCACAGAAAACTCGTCAGCTCGCTGTTTTCATGATCGAGGGTTTTTAATAAAATTTTGAAATAACGTGTTGATTTTCGGTCTTCTTAATGCGGACTTCATAATGCTTATAGTTTAATAAAAATAAAGTAACACACTGATTAAACTTAAAATAATATTCGGCAGCTTAATTGTGGATTTTCTCTATTAAATGTTATTTTTCAAGACATTTTTTTTCAGAATAAACCAAAATAAATTTCAGTCTCCTGAATTATACAATTTACGATTCTTTAATATAATATTTTAGGAAATTAATCATCATATTAAATATTTTCAATTTAAATAGAACACTCTCAAAATCGTATTTTTGATCGTATGCAACACTTCACACTAATATTTATTCTATTACAATTTAACGTAATTATACTTTTTAGACTATAGGTCAACTTTAATGGTCAAAGTCTTAATGAAATACAGTTGGTGTAGTGGAAGAGGTTTGAAGAGCTGCCTATATATTCTTTTTTACACAACCAAAAGTCTTTTAAGTTGGTAATTGGAAATTTTGTCAAAAGTAATTACCATTATACTATCCAATGTCTATAATCCGGTCATACGGGTATCCAAGAGTTGACACAGTGTACTCTACTACACTCTTCTTCGTTCTCAATATAAATCTTACTTCTCTTTCTATAGCAAGATTTTTTTTCCAATTTTATCAAAATCTAACTTTAAAATTTTAACTTTACTAAATTTCTGCAAACTTTACCGTCAGATTAAATGCTATGGGGTTCAGAAGTAAAGTGGTCTAACTCAAAAAAAATATTTAAAAACAAAGCAACATGGGTAAGTCCATTTTGGCACTAAAATAAAGAAGAAAATTAGCCAAAAAAAATACCAGAGATGCATTCGGAAATTGATCCATTCAAGTACACAGCCCAATTTTATATATAATTCTTATGCAATTTCTGCAAAAAAAAACCAAAAATAATTTTTAAAAGATTAGGCCACTTTGGTTCTCTGATCCCCTATAGCTACGCTGACCATTCGACCCGTATTTACCGTCACAGTCCCGTATTTGAGTTGGCTGTCCCGCAGAATTATTTCTATAATACGGAACAGTACATAGTCTCGTATTTAGTATTTTGTCCCGTATTTGTCACATATTTTTAAATTCAAATAAAATCAAATAAATTTTTATGAAAAAACAAGAACCCGAACCTAAAATTATGCAAAAAATTTTAAGTAAATTATTTTGTCAAAAACCAACTTAGTTCCCATATATAAACTAAGTTAATATAAAGTTTAAAATTCAAAAACTACAGCAATGAGAAAGTCTATATTTATAATTTAAATAATGCCTTAAGTCATATTAAATTTTCACTAATGTCCTGAATCATTAAAAAAATTTTATAATCCATTTTTTAAAATCAATATCTTATTAAAAGTTCATAAATTCGATTATTTATTAAGTTCACATAAAACTTATAGAAGTCATTTCTAAATTAATTAAATATTAACTAAACGATTAAAACCCTTAAACTATATTAAATCATAAAAAAAACATAATTTGACTTTAACTCAAATCAATACCGATTGAATACACTTTAATACACTTTAATAATAATGATAAGATTTTCTTTTTATCCAATCATTTTAAATTAATTATCAACATAATCACCTTTAAAAAAAATTAATTACATTAAAATATTTCTATCCCTGTTTTTTTTTCATTCAACTCAATGTTCAAAATTCATTTTTAATATTAAGAATTTTTAAAAACTTACTAATCCACCACAAAATCAGATTGAATCCACCACAAAATCGGATCAGATAATAAATTAAAAAATTAAATTTTCTTTTTTTTTTTTTGAAAAATTACTTGCATTAAAAATCTTTAGATTTCATTATCATTATAATCAATAGAGACTTTTTTATCTATAATTCATCATAGTACAAAACCAACTAACACTATTAAAAGCTTTTTATTTGTGTTGATATTTTGCAAACTCTGCCATACTTTTATAGAAATTTGTAACCAATAGATGAAAGTTAAAAATAGAATCAAAATAATTTTTTACCTTTGAAAATTTTTTTCTAATTACAATTACATCATCTGTGTTTGTAAAATTCTTTTAGACACTTCGAAAACAGTTTCCAGGAACTTTTGTGTTATCGAAAGTTGACGAGAATAAAAATTCAAAAAAAAATGTATGTGTTGATTTGTTAGTTAAGTGCATTCAAAATGAAATCGATAAGATTCTTTTAGAAAGGATAAGTACTTCAGAAGCTATTCTGTCGCCAAATTAACCACAATATATGATTTCAAAATTAGGGTGCTCAAACATTTTTAGAATGTCTTAGTATGTGACATGCATATCTCTTCCGATCAAAACTTACTTAGAAAACAGGACTTATTTTGTGGGCTATAACTCTCTTAAGGAGCTTTAATTTGCTGTAATATATTATATATTAAAACTTTGGAAGGCTCCCTTAAAAAACCTTCATAAGTCCCTTTAGTGGACCCATAAAATGGATCACAACTTCCTATAAAACTTAATCTAAAACTCTATCTAATTTTTTCATACATAATTCGTTAGAAACAAAGCTCTTAAAATAATCAGGGCTGCCGCTCCTAAACCCACACTAAAAAATCATTGCAACCCTGATTTGGTATCCAACAGTTAAACTCCTTCAAATATATTTTCGTACATTTTATTTAGGTTATCAACTGTCCTCAAACCCCTGCTTAACAAATTATAATCTAAATTTATTAAAAATAATCCCTGGAACTCTGAATTTTTTTTATATATAACATGTTCTACCGGAAAAGGCAACAGTTCTCAGCGCGTGCCTCTGGGCCTGTTCAGGATATGGAAAGAAAATAGATTTACATACATATTATGTATAAGTTAGCTTCTATAAATTTGGTTCAAAGTTTTACGACGAAACGTTGCCTTGTAATATAAAACTAAAGAGTCTTTGTAGCTGAGATAATTTATCATATGCCTCATATTCTTCTGAACTTTACCAAATAAAAAAATATTTAAATTTATTTTTACAAAATGTTAATTGGAGAAATTTTACGTCTTTCTTTCAAAGACCTTATCAGATTTTCATCGTACTTGGATATGGTCCATCATTCTGCACCATATGTCAGAACTTGTCTGTACAGTGTGATTTTTGTCTTTCTACTCAGAGTTCCTGACCTCATGTGCTTCCTTAACCCAAAATGCATCATTATTACACACAAGTTTAATTATCAAGACCGTTTCAGAAAGTTTCAAATACACTACTTTTTAAAAACACACTGTCGATTATCCTTCTTACGTTTATGTAATTTTTGTCTTTTAAAAGCCTTTAGATTTAGTTTAACAGGAGTTAACTTCTTGCACAATATCATTTTGCAACAATTTGCAACAAAATCTTTTTTAGAAAAACAAAATATCAGTATATTCATAAAATCCTACGATTTATGAGGTAATAGCTTACTATTTATACTATAGATTATTTCAGTGGCTCAGTTTTACAGTTGGACACTTTTATACGCCATTTATTTAGCTGGATTACGAAATGTGTTACACTTCAAGTAAATGGTTATTAAGAATTAGAATGAAGTGCCTGCTCACGTCTAAAAAACTGCTCATTTAAAAAACTGGATAATTGTTTTTCAATATTCCCAAAACAAGTGACTTAGAGCTCTCTACGATAGTGGCTGAAGTTTCTAAAAGCATATGACAAACTTTCGAAAACAATATGGAAGACACATTAATAAGTATTGAAATACTTATAAATAAATTAGAGTAATAAATATTTCAAAGTAAACTTCATTAATATTAGACTAGTAGAAATTTGTCTAATTTTCGAATGGATAAAAGATAAAACCAATTATTAAAATTTCATATACAACTATTAGACATTTGGTGATATAAATATGAAACGAATATTATTGTGGTTATGGTATCAATTACTAAATTAAAAATTTTTCCATAGTTTATTTTCTCTCAATTTTTTTGATTACTTGTTTTTGCTTCTTCTTATTCAAAATACTTTATTCTATATATTATTGTGGGTTCTAAATTATTTTTTCTCATTTGTTTTTTTTGTAACTATATTTTAGGTCCATTTATTTAACCAATTTAAAAGGATTTGAGTTGCTGTAAAAGTTGTTATGTTTTTTCTTAATTTTTTTTTTCTTGTATGGTGTTTTACATCCGTCCCATAACAAAAAATATTTGCAAATATTACCGTCGTCTTCCAACTAATTCCTTTAAAAAAAAAAGTGAAAAGTATAATTAAATTACTCAGTGACTTAAATTCGTTTTTTTTCTATTATTAAAGTTTATTATGTTCTAGAGAAACAAAATTTACTTGCGTTCATGTGGTCTGTCATCAATTTGAAAATTTAAATAGTTGTAATAGTTTTTGTATACACCAACTTTAGATTTGATCAAATATAAAGAGTCCCCATCAAAAATTATATCTGTCAAAACGCTGTCAAAAACTTAAATGTCATTTGTCAAAATATATCTGAAATTTCAAGTACCTATTTCTTTAAATATAATCTTATACATCAGGGTGTTGTACCATGCCATACTATTTTATTTGCCGGTTATCTTAGGTAACAAACATGATTAAAAATTTTTTTGGAAATTGGGCCGAACTTCATCCGTTTGCAAGATAAGATCCATTAAAAATTTTTAGGTTTTATCTTATTTGATTGGCAATCATAGAAGATAAAATAAACTTATGTATTCAATTTAGGGCTTAAATTATCTATCTAGGGCTCTTAGATCAAGATATGTCACAGCTTGAGTTCAAAAAGATTAACTTTTTACAAGCAAAATATAATTTATTTGAATAAAATAAAAAATAACGGTATTAACATAACGAATTTTTTATCCATTTATTTTTATTAAGCTTTTGATTACTGGGTTGGAGCTATTGTAATATATTATTGATTCTTACACAAAATTATATCCAAATTTATTTTAAAACTGTCATAGACCATTACCATATCAGCTCCAAACCAGTCTCATAGATATGACTTGTCCAAAGTTCAAAACCCAACATCTATCAGTGATCCAATGTTTACGTCATTCCTTATATTATTTTTCAGATAAAAAAATTGAAATTATATTAATGACAATCAAATTTTTTTGACAATTATGATAAATGTCAAAATTCATAATTTTTGTTTTACTATCAAAACATTTTTAAAAATTAAGGAAATGTGCTTCCTTTATTAACTTAATTTTAAACGAATCTTATGTTATAGTTTCTGTTTTTTTCTTTGAAGGATTAAAAATTTTTCTTTTGTTAATTTAAATGGACTTTTCCTGAAAACTGAAAAATTAAAGAAGGGATTGCGGGCTAGAAGTTAGAACAACAAATAATAAAAAATAGTAGAAGTAAAACTTGATAAAAAAGTCAAAACTATCATAGAATAAAAAAAAAAATTAATAACTTTGAACTAATACATGCACAAAATAAAAACACGTTCTTAAAAATTTAACTTCCTGCATAAAACAAACAAGGAGCCAAAAAAAAATATATATATATATCTTTGTACTTGCTAACTAATAGAATCAAGTGTAATAAATAAATTATTTAAGTTCCGAATATTTAAATCCCCACTGTTTCACATCTATTAAAAATTTAGCAAATGAAATGATAAACACTTAATCTTTGCTTGTAAATTTTTAATTATAAAGTCACGTATCTCGATACTTTCAACGCTTGTAAATGATGTTTAATAAACTTTATATCTCCAGTCCATTAGATCTATTAAATCAAAGGTTTCACATATACTGTCATATACACTTATTCTGAACAATAAATTTTTTACACATCATTAAATTCATTAAAATTACGGTACTCTGTGTGTAATAGTATTAGAAAAAGAAAAACCAATTTAATAACGGTACTTTTTCCGTTATCTATGAACAGATAGATAAATAAAAAAATAAACTGTAAAAAGAAACCTCAAGTGAAAACATTTTGTAACGGTATATACTTACAGCTTTTGAAATTTTTTTTTGGGAAAATAAAAAAAAAAAAAAACAATAATAAAATTAAAAGAAAATAACCACGTAAATCGATATTCTGTTCAATTGTTTGAAGAATAATTTGGAGAGAGTAAACTTAATGATTTGTTTTTATAGTGCTTGAATTTTCATTATTTGATTGAGTTTTATTTCAAAAAAAAAATAACATGGTGTTAATGTAAATGTAGGACAGATGTTAGTTTTTGACATATACTTCACATCCACATCTAATGAAAGTTTTGGACACACTGTTTATAGTATGTTCTAAAACGTGCGTCTTACAATTATAAATTTACAAATTAGACCTTTTTTTATTGGGGACAGGGATAAGCTTCGAAACTCACCAATGGGAACTGTGCGGTGTTATTTCGCGTAGTGTGAGAGACTTTAACACATTAAAACTGCGCCCTTTTTTAAATCAAGTATTAGAATGGGACCCTTCGTACAAATGTACAGTTTAACTTCGAAGATAAGCATGTGGAGGTATTTAAGAGTATAGTTTTAGGATATTTAGGATTGTCGGATTATGGAGAAGAGGGAGATCTGGGATATTCGGAAGAAAGATGTTAATACGTTATTCTTCATTTTAGTTAAGTCGTACTGCTTTTCATTATCAAATTTGGGGCTCATAACTGATTGAATATATAGTTCCATTTTAATAATTGTCAAATAAAAATATTGTTCTTCTAATCGAACCGCCAAAATTGAACGATTCGACTTTAGTACATGAGACCGCACCTCGCATAGACGAGTTCATATAAAAAACCTATTTTTTATACAAAAACTCCCAGAAGAAGCTTGGTTTCATATAGTGAAAAATAACGAGTTTGGGTTGACAAACCTTGTTTGTACACTAATTCTTTACTATTCATCATTTGATCTTTGATTTTTATATAAAAGTGATTAATTTAAAAAAACATATTTTTGCAAATAGTGACTAATACAAATAACTGTTCATTATACCAGAGAGGTACCCGACGTAAAGTAATTAATATATATATACAGAGAATGCACATCAATTACAAGAAGAATAGAAAGCAGTCTGCATAAATCATGAGCAATCATTAATTATCATTTTGATGGTTCAGTGGTTACAGTGGTTACATTGTCGTTTTTTAAGGAATACAATCACCTTTAAGTGTAAGGATGCTTAAGAATAATGGAGAGTAGTCTGCATAAATCAAAAAGAACCTTCTATTACGTCTTTGGTGGCACAATAGGTAATGTACCGATCTTGAAGTTATACGAACTCTCAGAGTTGTTGTAAATGCAATTGAAGCTTTTCCAACGTCGAATAACATGAAAATGATTAAAACAATTTTCAAATTGATAAATTAAACAAGTGATGAAAAAAAAACAAGGGTTTTTAAAAAAGCACATTTTCAAAATAATATAGTGTTTCATACTGAGTATTTTATCGGAATATAATGTTGAAGCTTCAATGTTAACGTTTAATAAACGAAATATATACGTTGGTGACTAAGTTACTACTTACTTATAGAAACATTAAATTTTTTAATTTTTAAGTCCTAATAGCCCCTCAATAGGGGAAGGTTGCCCAATTTTTTAAAAGATCTAATCCTCACTACTCCCCTTCCCCCAACTTCTTTAGCTTCAAGGAATTAAATTATGAATTCTACCAAAATTTGGAATTTTACTTAGAATTTTACTATTTAAGCAAAAATGGTTAAAACTGAGAGACACTTTCTTCAATTTAAAGAACCGCTTTTAAATTTGAGAAAATCTTTTAACATATGTTAAATTATAATGTTGGACCTTCAAATTTTGTATATTAACAAAAAAAAATTTGAACAGGTATTCAAGTTACAGGTGTTTAAAAATAGCAAAATTTCTATTTTCGAGCCCTTATAGCTGCAAAACAGGGGACGTGACAAAAAAATTTTGTTAACCGACTTCTACTTATTTCGGAGGATCTAACTACGCCCAAAATTTCAAGACCCTGACTTGGCCCGTTTAGAAGATATGTGTAGCCAAAAATTTTGCAAAAATTGAGTTTTGCATAATTGTAAATTTTAGTACCGTATGGCAACTCTAAACATTTATTTTTAAAAATTTATAAAGTTTATAAAACCAGCTATCTTTTGCCGTTTTCAGATTGAAAATACACCTAATAAAACTCTTGTTATAACAATTTGAATATAGGGATTTTCCCAACTTTAGGGGGCTGCAGCTCCCTAACAGGTGGGGCTACAGAAAAAAATTCTTCTACGAAATAATTTTTTTTGTAATACCTACTCGTGGTTAAAATTTCTTTTCTATATTTCAAACGATGTAAAAGTTTTTGTAAACATACGGACAGACAGACGGACAGACAGACAGACAGACAGACAGACAGACAGACGGACGGACAGAGTGAAACTATATAGGCACATTTTTACAAAATTTTTTGAAAATGTGCTAAAAATGCTAACTAATGGTAAATATTGGGTTTGCAATCTAATAAAGCACATCCAATAAATTATAAAAATATTATAACAGATGACTTAAATTTTATCCAAAATGAAGCATATCGACAAATTAACGTTTAAATAAATTTTACGAAAGTTCTTTCATATTTATCATAACCCCTTAACGTTTTCAATATTTTTTGTGGCGTTTATTTTTTTTTCTTCTTTAAATTTGCAACTTCAACCGGAAATATTCGAATTTAATTTAAGTTCCTTTTAATTATATTTGGGTGTTTTTTTACTTGTTTTCTTGGTTTTTTTTTTTTATTTTTATTATTTAACTTCAGCAATATTTTAATTGAATTTGTGTCTAAGTTGAATAGAATAAATTTCTGTATAAGTAAAATAATAGTCATAGTGTTAATTGAAATGGCCAAAAACAAAAATTAAACCAAAAAATATATAACAAATACTGGAGATATTTTAAATCATTAAGTTACTTGAAAGTTCATTTAAAAAATTTGTCAACAAAAAAAAACAGAATCCGTTTAAACCTTCAAACTTAAAATTTTTAAATAGTTCAAGGAAAAGAAACTACTTTAAGATATTTTTTTTAAAATAAATGCTTTTAAATAATATTGAAAAACGAAAAAGAGTGTAGTAGAGTACACTGTGCCACTTCTGGGATACCCGTATGACCGTAATATAAGCATTATATAATAAATTCGATTAATTACTTTTAGCAATATTTTAAATACACAACTTATTAGACTTTCAGTTATGTACAAAAGGAAATATAAGTTGAAAGCAGTTCTTTAAACCACTTACGCAACACCGACTGTATTTTCTTCAGACGTTGCCTTTAGAGCTAATTACTATTGACCAAACTTCAAATATCCCGCTTTATTAAATTAATGCTCATACTAAAGAAGAAATTGTATGAAAAGTACTCGAACCCACTACACTGCCCCAGCTAAATTGTACACGCATTTTGGCCATAAAACTAAACTACTTTTGGCAAAAATTTCAATAATTTTTACCATGTATAGGCGGATACTCGAACCGGTGAAGCAAATTGTCTGGATTTCAATAGCATAAAAACTAATTTGTGAAAATTTCAGAATCCTAGCTTCTTAAGCCTAGGACGGACAGAAAACGAAAGGATGGACATACATAGTTAGACCGATTTATTTTTCGATTCTGATCTGACCCATGACCTTTAAGTCTATCTCTTCTCAGGTAAAACTTATACTCCGCAATAAGTTGTATGAGGTAGTATCTAGACTTTTCCTAAACTTAAGTTAGGATTAGTTTAATATAATTAAAACTAGTATGTAAGACTAAAAATTAATTTAGTTTTAGCTCTATACTTTTAGATATATCTTTAATCTAATAAAAGCCCCTAAGGGTTCTTTAAATACAAAAGATTTCAACCTAACATAATTCTCAAACGCTTTCGTTCTTTTAAGCCGTCTTACGAAGTTTTAATTGCAAGCTAATCTTGCCGCTTCGATATTATGATGTTAAGAATTTGTATGAGTTTGATGGCGTACATCGCTTTTGTTATTTCGTCTGCTGTGTATAGAATCTTAAATTTAACTAGCATATTTTTAATTTAATCTGTCAAGATTGGTATACGTCGATTTAAACACATGAGAATCTAATAATTCTTTAACTAACGTTTTGTAGAACCCAAAATCTGAATAGTTTTGTTTACAATATAATTGTGCAATAGAAGAAACTCCATTACTTCATAATCTACTACAAATATTATAGTTCACAGATAACTAAACATCTACAGCTTTCTAGAAAATTACATTGCATACCATTTTTGCAAAATATTTTAAATCTTTAATAGATAATATTTTTTGTTTTTCACAAGTGGTTTTATAACTCACAAAAATTTTTTATATTTTTTTATATAA
The DNA here is from genome assembly GCA_963082915.1 of Dolichopus griseipennis. NCBI lineage: Eukaryota > Metazoa > Arthropoda > Insecta > Diptera > Dolichopodidae > Dolichopus > Dolichopus griseipennis. Next base: position 313,640,032 of record OY720441.1, on the reverse strand, counting down.
AGGATTGTGAGGAAAATTATTAGAACATGTCTGAGCTAAATGTTTACTATGATCACACTAAAGTATGTTGGCAGACTGACAAAACAACTTGTATTTTTAATTTTCAAAAAATTTTTATTAAAGCTTTGAAAGCTTTTAAAACAACTTTTATAAATCAAACTAATCAAGCAACCCCAGTCGCTAGTTTGAATTTTTAATTTATTGATACAAAACAAAAATAATAATTAATAAAAAGTTAATAAAAATAGATATTAGTAAGCAATTTTTTATTACTATTTTTCATTCAACAACTATGATCTTATATAATCATTACATAATATTTAAATATTATATAACATCCAATATTTGCAACTCTCGATATCCTGAATTTTTAAACTTTATTCTAATTAAAAATCCTTTTAAAAAATATTTTAACATCAACAGTAAAAAAATTTATATAATATCTGATTACATAACTTTTAAAAACAGCCATGTACTCGCGTCTACTATTATACACTATGTACTCGTGTCTAGTATTATACTACAAGATACATGTGTTTCCTAAAATTGTTTTGGAAATTACAACAAAGCTAAAAAAAAAAAAAGAAAAAGTAAAAAAAAATTAAACTTTCATGTTTTTTTTTTTTAATAACTTTTGATGTAATGTAAATTATAATGGTTATTTGATAGATTTTTCTCTTTTACTTCAGTTTTTAGCAAACTTTTATAAAATTTTTAAAAGTGAGGTTATTAGTTTCACTTTGTCCGTCCGTCTGTCGGACTTTTTTCTGTAGCCCTACTCGTTACCTAGCAACAGCCAACCTATATTTAGGTTTAATCTGAAAACGGTAAAAGCAGCTGTTTTGTAAAATTTATAAATTTTTGATAGGCAAATGTATAGAGTTGCCATACAGTACTGAAATTAACCGTTATGCGAAACTCAATTTTTGTAAATTTTTTAGCCCCACATATCTTCTGAACGGTTTAAGCTAGTGACTTGAAATTTTGATGCTACAGAATCATGTTAAGTTTGCTTAGTAAAATTTTGAGAACCTTCCCCAATAAAGGGCTATTAGGACTTTAAAATTTAAATTTTCCTGTTTTTAAAAATCAGTAACTTATGCACCAGTGTATATTTTTTTAAAACATGAAGAATGAAGCTCCAACATTACATTTCGCACTTGTTAACAGGTTTTCTTGAGTGCATTGGGATTATATTCGAAGTATTGATTAAACTATTATTTATAATTAATAAAAAAATGATGAAGTAACTAAACCCTGTATGAAACACTATATAATTTTGACAATGTGTTTTTTAAAAGCCCTCGATTTTTTTCATCACTTGTTGTTTGTTCAAAAAATGTGCCAAACATTTTTCTTTTTTATATTATACAATGCTTGTAATAATATAAAAGAATCAAAATTTCAATATTATATAATTTTTTAAAAAAAAACCAACAGAAATACATGAATAAGAGTTGTATACATTAGCTAATAAATATTGCAACAAAAGTTTTAACAAAAAAGCAGAAGAACACTGGAAAACCCATGTTGTACAGTTTGTAGTTTTTTGAAATTATCTTTTAATAGAATTTTAATTTTAAATGAAGCATTGTACTTTTAAGGGTTTTATGTATATGTGAAATTATTTAATTCTTTAAATTTTAGCTATTAATAAATTAGAGGAAGTGTTTTGTTTAAAACTTTAAAATTTTAATTATTTTTATTAATTCGAAACTAAAAGAACTTAGCCTTACAGAGGTTTCAAGTATTTTAAAATTACTAAAAAAATCGTTTAAACAGTTTTTCATTAATTAAAAAAATTTATGAGAATTTGTTTTAATGTTCGAACCTACTTATGGGAAAATAGGTATAATTGTATGTAGAAAATGAAAACATTTCCCAACAGTCATTCTGAAAAATAATGGGAATCAAACCAATTTAAATTAATGGATAAGGTCATCTTTCCTATACCACAGAGATAAATGGGGTCGTTAAATTATGCATTGCGAAATAAATCCACCGTGAATTTATTTCTCAATAGCAGGAATTTGGAATTGTTTTTGGAATTAGGGGATTTCCCTTTTCCGGAATATTTACGGTAAGTCACAATCAAAATCGTCTACCTTAAGTATTAGTACAAAAAGACTAATATTTGGTCACTTTGCAATAGAAAAATTAACAAAAAACTGGTATTTCTTACGGTTATATACGAAAAAAATCTGAAAATAACGGTTCATTTTTACAACAAAAACAAAATTGTCCACAAATGTTTTTATGTAACTAATTTTAACTTAAAAATAATTTAATATTTTGTAGGACCTCCTTTCATTATTAGTTATTTATCTCAGTTAAGATGAACGATTTCGATTGTGATTCACTGTATATATATGGCGCCGTGAAAAATCCTTCTAATTGACAATCTGACGTTATACGGTTTTTCCGTTAATATATATATGTATATGTGATATTCTGAATTAGGAGTAATTTAGAGTGAGATTCAAAATTGGGATTGCTCCCATTTACAGAATATTAATTACATATGTGTGTTTAGATACTGATTTTGTGTGTGAGTTATTCTTTTTCGAATAAAATAGGTATGAATCTAGCTTCAATAATTTAGTGAGCGTGGATTCGGCGGTGGCAGCCTTTGTAATAAAAAAATAATATTTTTTAACATATTTTATTTCAGTTTATCAAAAAAATTAGAAACTTGCTAATTACACTTATTTATCAATTTCTATTTTATTTTCACTTTGTTTACTATAAAACTTGAATTTGTATCAATTTTAGTATATGGTTTTATTTCGTAAAATTTTAGAACATTATACGGTTTTATTTCGGATTTGAATTGGAAATAAAATTATACGTGAAAAAATGCGCGATATGGCTTTATTTCCCATTCAATAGCGAAATAAAGCCATTATGGCTTTATAACGTATGGCGTTATTTCACGGCACCAATATATATAGTAGATGGAATTCTGTATTAGGAGTGATTTTAAAGTTGGATTCAAAAATCTGGTCATCCTTCTCTACTTAAATCTGATTTATAGCTTTGAAATTTTTGTTTTTGAGTTTTTTTCAGATTTGAATATTATAAAAGTGGATTACACATTTAATTAGAAAAAATATCCGGGTTAAACGCGAGTATTCTGATACATTCCCGAGATATTCTTTAACTTGATTTGTTTATTCTAAAGCAAATAAAATAATTATCTTATTACTATACTGCCGTTCTAAGAAAGAAAGTTGTTTCTACATTTTCTTAGTTTTAGGTAATTTAAGTTTTAGTGTTTTATATTCGCGCATCGCTATGTGGAATTATTTTTGAATTTTTGAAAGTTAAATAAAGAAAAACAATTTTTTTGAGCTTACCAGAGATAAGATAGTATTCGGCGTTCATAGTTAATTTGGATATTTTTTTGCTAAGCAATACTAGATTTATTAAGTTATTAAAGCTTAGACACAGATGCGACATATTAGTTATTAGTTTTAAATGAATTTGCAACGAGATATGTGACATTTTTTCTTAGTATAAAGTTGTGAGACATTTATCTGATGTCAAATATTCCATTTTCCCGTAAATTCGCTTTTGATGCTTACGATTTTTTTCCTTAGCACGGCAGTATATGTATACTTTTAATAACGACAAACTCTTTAGAAATGCAAATTAAGGAGTATAGAGGAGTATTCACCAAATTTATTTAAACTAGGCTTCCGTTTCTGTAAACATTATATTCACTTAGTCGTTGATTACTCGGCTGTAGATATTTTATAAAATTATGAATACAAAAATATTAATTTTGTGCGCCATCTATTTTCCTACATAAGAATTATTTATATACTTATATCATATCTTATCTAATATAACGATATTAAGCTTTACGATATAATTACAATATAATTTTATAATCTAATATTTTTTTTTTATTAGATATGATCTGACACGGGTTTTAACCTGAGGTTTTACACATGAAAGTGGCGTCTTTACTACTACGCTATCGCTCAGAACCTTTCTTTTATGTAACACAACTTTAAATGGTGATATCTAAATTCGTGGAAAATTGTTAATAATTGTGTTGAATAATAATAGTAAGAAACCTAAACTCAAAAAACTTCTAGTGTTTATGAGTCCATTAACCCATGAACTCATGAAACCATTAATTTAATGTAATTTTTTTTTGTGATTCAATTTTTTCATTCCAAATACAAAAAACCAAAATCATCAATGGTTTCTACATTGATTGCCTCATAGTTAAACTATTTCTTATCTTTCCAAATCCTTCGAAAATAATTCAGGGTTGGAAGGGTTAAAAACTAATTTTACCCTTTCACTCCTTTATTATACCCGTATGACTATATAGTCAAGGGGTATAATAAATTTGCCATTACGTTTGTAGCGCAGAGAAGGAAATGGGGTAGATGTAGACTCAAGTGTATGGATCGGATCAGAATCGAAAAAAAATCGATTTAGCTATGTATGTTTGTCCGTCTGTCCGTTCGTCTGCACGATAACTCAAAAACTAAAGGAGCTACGATCTTAAAATTTTCGCAAATTCGTTTTTTTGCAATAGCCGTCATCGCTATTTAAATTCAGCCATTTTGGTCCATGGGTTCGGGTGGCTGCCATACAACTTATTTTTTTATATGAGTATTTCTTTTTACCTATTACAGCTACGTGTCTGAAATTTTGTCAAAAATAGTTTCGTGTAATGGCCAAAGTTACTGCAAAATTTGGTTGGTCTACTGCAGAGCGTTCGAGTAGCTGCTATACAAGCCCTTCTTTTATATGAGCATTACACTACACCTAATAAAGCTAAATGTTTGAAATTTTGCCAAATGTAATTAACCGGGTGATATAATGTTTATATTACGGTCATACGGGTATCCCAGAGTTGACACAGTCTACTCTACTACACTCTTCCTCGTTTTTTTCAAAAAATTAACTTATTAAAATATAATTTTTTTAAATGTTAATATCTTTTATGCTAATTTGAAACAGTAAATCTGTACTAATAATTTACAATTGTTGTCTTTATCTGTGTTTTATATTTTAAAAAACAAAAAATGTTGATTATATCATTCGTTTTATTTTTCAAAACTATACAATTTACATTTTTCTAAGCACTTCAGTGAACTTTTACAACTTTGATTACTTGTTTTGTTATATAGTTTTTTTTTTACAAATCTACAAAAAAGCGATTTAATTTTTTAAAATACAATAAAATAACTGAACAAAATGTTAAATTTTATGTGCAGTAGAAAATAAAAATGTGTTTAGAAAATTTTTTTAATTCTCTCAAAAATTTATTTTGAACATATGTATACATTATACAAGTATATTTTGAAATTATTGTGTTATTCAATTTTAAACTATTATCCATTATTCTATTGTAAAATTTTTCTTCAATTTTATTATTATTATTCTGCCTGTCCGTCTATCCGTTCGTTGTTTCCTCGGCTTATTTGTGTATGCAGAACTTTTACAACCAGTGGTCCAGAACGAATCGAAATAAAAATGAAAAGTTCCGTAATGATATTTATTTAGAAATTTTTAATAATATCAATATTAATTTCCCTCTTTAGTTTCTAGATTCGGGAACTACATTTTTCTAATCACGTCAGTTTTTATTACCTTAGGTACGAAGGTGAAGAGAACAAAATGTTAGAGAACGATTGAATTTTACACTAATATCCTTTCGTTCCGAACCCCAGTCTAAAACGTTTAATTTGAGCTACTCACTTGTAGTAATTTCTCAATGTCTCTGAATTTCTCTAAGATATGCAACTGAGTACAAAAGATGTAGGGTCAATGCGTCCAGATTTAAACACTTTTGTCATATTTAAACTTTGACAACATTTTATACAAAAATATTTATCGCAGTAGAAAAAAATTAGCATTGCCAGAATTTTGTAACTTTTTTCTTTCCATTCTAAGTTAAATAAAACTGACTTTGAATTCGTAATCTTCTAAATCATATTTTTTTAATTTCAGCTTCAACCTTCTCATTAAAATTAAAAACTATATCTGACCGACTTGCGGAATTTTTACATTTTTGCAAAAGCTCGAGTCTTTTTAATAAAAGAATGGTATGCCTTGTCATAAAATTCTGCAGCCATTGCTCCCCCGGTCTACCATCTGTGAACTGGGTTTTTAAATTGTACTATATCCAGCAGTTCTTTCTTATCACATAGATATTAAATTTTTGAAAGATATAAAATGCATTGGACTAGTTCTTGTTAAGTTCGGAGTAATAAACAGGTACGACGACTTTGACCTATATGTGCCAATCAAGTCCTTCTCCCGTCAATGCGCTTATAAATCACGCTGATTGGAACTCCATAAATTACTTCGGTTTTACGATATTTATTTTCTTATTCTAAACATCATGGAGAGCTTTTTCAATATCCTTTAGTTAATAGGATGGTGGTGGTTTCTTCTTGATGTAATTTCTTAACATTTCAATTTCCAAGTGATAATATTAATCAAAGTTTTTTTTCAATTATGCAAGTGCAAATCAAGGATGTTTTTAAAAATTGAATTAATTTGCAACTGTTTTATGCAAAAACATAGGTTCTTACCGGATTCCACGATATTTTTACTTTTTATCTAACAAATTTTATATAAATTTTTTTTGTGACTGTTCGCAATAACAAATGTTTTCGAATTGAACTTGTGATCTATTTTACTTAATATAACATGTATATTGTAAAATACATTCAAACATTTTACATATTTTATTTAAAAAATGTTGTTGTTACATGTGTAAGTTTTTAAAAGTGTTTTCACTTATCCCTAGTTTATATTTGAACGCATTGACCCCAACTAAGACTCATGCCTAATGTTGTGGTTTTTTTTCCCTCTGCTTAAAGCTTAAGTCTGTCTAATAGATTCTTATAAAATCTATAAAGTTTACATTCCATCTTAAAAGAAGTATAATTCTTTCTTTTCAACTGGGGTACTTCTAACATCGTTGGGTTGCCTTGGTAAAACTAAAAAAAAAATCCTTTAGTTTAATTTCTTACGCATCTTAACAGTCGTCAGAAACTTATACCTGTTTTAAAGATATCTTGTATTGGTTATGACAGTTATTTTATTGAACTGACATCAATAATTACTTCAAACAATTCCAACAGAGACCCCACTATAGACGTTCAAGCGCTATATTTTGTAAACTCCTAATAAAACTTTGGGAAGATCTAATAAAACTGGTTATAAAAACTAAATCACTGTAAGAGTCACAAAATCTTAGAACCCCTTGCATTCAACTGTTTCTTTTGTACGTTAGAAATGGTTCATTTTGCAATTTACCATTTTCCAAGAACTACCGATCTTTCCAAATTACCTTACAATTCTCATCTAATTTTGTTATTTAACCTCAAATAATATTTCCGCAATCCAAAGCTTCAATATCTTTGAAATGCGAACGTTCGAAAACCTTTTAAATATTACCTACTACATTCTATGTTTTTTTCCGAACAATTCTGAAGTTGAATATGTTCAATTAAAACTTGAACAGAGAAATATTTCTAATTTCCAAAAAAAAAAAAAAAAACTATAATAGTTTAGTCTTTTTTTTCTATTCCTTTCTCTTTCTTTTATTTTTACTCAAATATAACATAAATCTTTATAATAATACATCATAACATCACTGTAAAACAAAAGCACACTTCAGATGCATATGAAAAATCTATAGATATTAGATAGATAGAAAACAATAGACAAATTTTTTTTTAAAAAAAAAAAAGTTTTTAAATTCACAGCAAAATAAACAAGTGATGAAAAAAAACCAAGGGTTTTTAAAAAAGCACATTTTCAAAATTATATTGTATTACATACTGAGTTTAATTTTAGAAATATTTACTTGGAAATAGTTACCACTGACTTATAAAATTTACTGCTAACAGTAAATTTTTTATTTAAAAGTTGTTATAGCCCTTCAATGGGAAAGGTTGCCAAATTTCTCAAGAATCTAACTTCAACTTAACTTCAACGTTCTAGGAATTAAATTGTGAGTTACACAAAAATTTGGAATTTTACTTAGAATTTTATTATCTAAGCAAAAATGGGTAAAACTAAGAGACACTTTCTTCAATTTAAGGAACCCCTTTTAAATTTAAGAAAAACCTTTGACACATGTTGAAATATAATTATAGAGCTTTGAATTTTGTCTATCACTAAAAAAAAATTTGGACAGGTATTCAAGTTACAGGTGTTTAAAAATAGCAAAATTTCAATTTTCGAGCCCTTATAGCTCCTAAATAGGGTGCTTGACAAATAAATTTTGTTAACCGACTCCTACTAATTTCTAGGTATCTAACTAGTCCCAAAATTTCAAGACCCTAGCTTGAACCGTTCAGAAGATATGTGTGGCCAAAAATTTTGCGAAAATTGAGTTTTGCGTAATGTTAAATTTTTGTACCGTATGGCAACCCTAAACATTTGCCTTGTAAAAATTTATAAAGTTATAAAACCAGCTATCATTTGCCGTTTTCAGATTGAAAATATATGTAACAGAACTCTTGTTATAACAATTTAAATATAGGGCTTTTTCCAACTTTGGGGGGCTGTAGCCCCGTAACAGGTGGGGCTACAGAAAAAAATTCTTCTACGAAATTATTTTTTTTGCAAAAACTACCCATGGTTAAAATTTCTTTTCTCTATTTCAAACGGTGTAAAAGTTTTTGTAAACATACGGACGGACGGACGGACAGAGTGAAGCTATATAGGCACATTTTTACAAAATTTTTTGAAAATGTGCTAAAAAGGACATCATATATATATATTTTGTTTCTCTCTCTCTTTGCTTTACAACAGCTTCATTTTGTTTTTTTATTGTTAAAAAAAAGAGAAAACTTTTAGAAAACAAAATAAATGAAAAAAGCAAACACATAACACTCTTACACTCTTTAACATGAAGGCAAAAGAACTTTTCGGAACTGGACAGAATAAAACAAAAAAAAAGTTGAATAAAAAAACTTAACTCAGAGGCAAAATATACAGTTAAAGTGAAATGTATCAATTGTTTTCCAAAAAACGATACAAACCATGATAGGTACATACATATATGTATGTAATGTATATAAATACATACACATTGAAATATATATACAAACATTCCATAGAATCTTAAAATTTTAGATCTATTGATCAGATCTAAAAAAAAAAAAAAAAAAAATGGAGTAAAAATGTTGGGATCACATTTGATCCCTACTGTTATTAACATTTTTTTTTTTTGAAGAATCAATTATGAAAGATTGACATTTTCTTTTAATTAAAATTTGATGCTTTACCTTTAGGTTAAAATATTTTGTTGCTTGAAAATTTAAATACTTTTAAATTTAATTATTAAATCCGCCGTTAGTAAAAAATTACCCGGATTACTTTGAAATTGCCTTCATTTGAATAAATATGATTTTTTTTAAATCTCTACCAAACTTTTAATGAGTGTGGAATAAATGAAAGAATTTAGAGATTCCCACGGCTGATTTAATCAAAATCCTTGAATATAGAGAAATTGTTGTAAAAGAATACAGTAAGTAGATGGGTAAGGTGTTGACATTTAGAACACTGCTTTCAAATTAGCACTAGATTCTACTGCACTCATGTTCTTAAATTTGCCTTAAGAATGCTCGTTAAGGTTGTAGATTGTCGAAAAATGCTACACCGAGCGAGAAAAGTCTAGATCTGACTAATGCCGGACATATGCAATGAAAATCTTGGATATTTTAACTTTTGGTTGCTTATTTACAGCTAATGCAGGAGGTGTTGTAATTGATTCCCAATTTGGCTGCGTGGGTGTTGACAAATAGTTGCCACTAACTTAGCAATTTCCATACGTGATTTGGGAAATCGACTAATTTGATTTGTAAAAGAATAAAGGAATTGACGAACTTCGAAGCTAAAGATAAAGACACTGAAGCAGAAAAGCTGTTAAAACTGAACTGAGCTACTGAAAGTAATTAAGAACATGTACGTCGCAGCACTTGTATAGCAAACTTTCTTAGAAAGTTAGGGAAACTTTGATAATCACTTAAACAGTTGGCTAATAGCAGGGTCTATCAAAAAATTAGAATCTAATCAAAAGTTTTACTATTCAAAATTTTGTAATTCGCAGTTAAAATGGTTTAGTTTCTGTTTGAAATCAAACCGAAATCCTTCTAGTAAAATGTCAAAACTTCAACTACAGTCCATATTCAAATGTTATGATGTTAAGAAAATTATTAGAGCCCTCTAAATAAAACATCACAACCACTGAACCAGTTGACCACTTTAGATCCTAAGGATCTTTTTACAAAAATTTACTATACTTTCAATGGGCCGACAACACTTCCGTTTTCAAAAAAAAAACTTTCGTATTACAGTTTCAATTTTCTTCTTTAAAAAAAAAAACGTTTTTCAACATTTTTTAAATTCTATTCATGGACAATGTATTCTCTTCATCTTTTGTGTAAAGAAATCACTTTTGACAACTTTATAGTTTGGAAATCTAGCTTCATTTTAAAACACAGTGATAGAAACAAAAAAAAATTGATAATTTCTATGTTCTTTTAATACATTTTCTATGTTGTTAATATCTCTTCATAGTTTTTTTTTTTTTTTTAAATAAACATTGAAAGAAAGAGAAAGGAGTATACACAACAAACTATATTTGTTACAAAATAAAAACTTAAAATTTTTTTAAATATTTATCTTTCAAAAAAAATATTTTTTTTTTACAGCAACTATCAACAAGTTCAAACAATCGCTTATGATGGACATGAAGTTGCAACAGAAACGATATCATTACAAAATGGTCTACAGGATAAAGGATATGAAGAATGGGTTGGTGAAATGATTGGTATGAGAGAAATATTACATCATTTTGCTAATGTTTCACAAAACGATGTTGTTGGTATGAGAGCACCATTTTTAAAACCAGGACGTAATACACAATATAAGGTATGAATTTGAAGTTTTTTTAATAATTTTTAGTTAATAATTTTATTGTTTTGCAATTATTTTGCAATAATAACTGTAAAAGCTCGCAGGAAAATATTTGGAGCAGTGAAATACTTTTTAATCGGCAGCCCTGTCCAATAAAGTATCCGGGGATTATTTCTAATTAGTAAAAAAGAAATTAAGCCGCAGGTTGTTTCAAATTAATTAAGAAATAACAACCCGGAGTACTGTGTCTTTTTAGCTTCACTTTCGACTTTTGCAGAATTAAAGCCCCGTTATTTTTCTGTCAATTCAAATATCGATTTTTGCAGCCCGGGGTTGTTTTTTATGTTCAATTTATGACTCCAAAATATTGTTTTAATTTCAATAAAATATATGCAAGTTCTGTCGGTTCTAAATTTCGAGATTGAAACCATTAGATTGTAATTGTAAAAGTTTTATATAAGATCTAAGGTAACAGAAAAGAAATGCATAATTTTTCAATTATAAGATGACAACTAGGTTACCAAATTCGAAATTTCTTTAAAGCAACTCAAATAATAAAGGAGGGAATTCAAAATTGTAATTTAGCAGATCCACTGACTCTAAATGGTTCACTAGAACCTGAATGTTTAATGGACCTTTATACGTGAGCACAAATTTATAAAACTCTTTTGCAGTCCGAACTGGATTTGAATGAATCCTCACTTGGATACAAAACGACTGGGTATTTGGGGTACTTAATCAATCATCCAACAAGGTTCATAACAAAACTTTCAATTAACGAAGTCTACTATTAAAATAAAACAGTTCTAGAACTTGTAAAAATAATAAAAACGCCTTCTAGTTTTTAAATTATTCAACATGGTACTCGACTATCTAAGGATACTTTCCTCCCTCCTAAACAAAAATTTCTTAGAATATATCAATTTTAATCGATTCCACCAACACAGCACATGTATTTCCTTGAAGCAAAGAGTGAAAGTAAATGTAACACTTATTAAGCCAACCACACTGAACATTGGTTGAGTAAATGATTTCTCATATCCCTTCATAAAAAGAGTAAATCGTGTCCAAAACATCTTGACAAAAGCCAAACTTTAGTTTAAAAATATTAAGTTAAACTTAGCCAGCAATTGATGGGTTTAGATTGCTCTTTGTAACATCATTCAAACGTCAACTTCTTAACAAACATCTGTAACTTGGATACCTGTCGAATTTTTTTTTAGTAATATACAAAATATAAAGCTCCAACATTATATTTTAATATGTGTTAAAGGTGTACCTTAAATTCAAAAGAGGTCCTTAAAATTCTAAGAAAAATCCAAAATTTTAGAGGAAGTCACAATTTAGTTTCTAAAGCCTCAAAAAAATTATAAGATATGAAACCCCAATAAAATATTACATATTCTGTAATATTACAGAAGGTTATACAAGTACATATTCTGGAAAAGGCGTATAACTATGCTTTTAAATCCAACTCTAAAATCCCTCCTAATTCAGAATTTCACATATACACATATGTATAATGTATATATAAATATTTTGAAAAAAGCATTATGCATTATGCAGATTTTGTAACCAACTATAAAATTCCTCCTAGATATTTTTTTATTTTAATATATATTTTCAATAATAAAGAAATTTCAATGGTACGGGCTGCTGCCCCAAAACCCCCGCTATACAAATTATTGAAACCCCGATCTTGTAACCAACTCTAAAATTTCTACTAACTAAGAATCTCACATATAGACATATAGGCTTAGATCCTCAATAAGCTTAGAAAAACTTTGGGAACCTTCAGTAACTTAGTCACCAGTATATTATATTCCCAAAATTTAATTCAATATGAAAGACTATATAATTTTGAATATGTACTTTTTTAAAAACCTTTGGTCTTTTTGATCACTTGTTTATTTAAATTTTTACAATTCTGAATACCAGACTTTCCAAAACAAAAACTATTGACAATGAAAACCAAATGTTAAAATATAAAAATTAATATAAAATAACTTTCTATATATTAATTAAAATTCAAATCTTTAAAGTCTTTAAAAACATTTTCATATGAATACTTGCAAATTAAAAACTTTAACAAGTTTTCAACCATTTAATAATTAAAAATATTCTTAACATTTTAATCATGATGTTAATATTATGTTGAATTCTTACAAAATTCATTGCAAAATTCACATACTCGTATCTTACAGATACATGTATAACACATTTAACTTAACATCTTAAGACTTAAAATAGTCTTTAACATACGAGTATTATACTGTATGTGCATTTATGAAGAAAATTCTTCTATATAATTATACACTTTTAATGAAATAACCATTAAAATGGTTTTAAAAACATTTTAGTAGAATATTATTAATAATTATAACTAGAAAAGTTATCTTCACTATATATATATAAATATATATATATATATATATAACTTTTTTTTACAGTGTGCATTGTTACATTCATTTATAAAATACTTCACATTAATTTTGTAAATTGTAACATTTATATTAAAACTTTATTATAAAAGTTTTCTAAGGTATAAAATTGATGATATAATAAAAGATAAAAAGTGGTAAAAGATAATTAAATGTATGTAATAATAATTTAATAAAAGCTAAAAAAACAAGAGAAAATACATTTTATTGAAATTTATAGAAAATTTTTAGTATAAGAAAAAAAAAAGAAGAAAGAGACAAAAAATTTCTAACAATAAAAACTTTATAATATACTGCATGTGGTTTTGTTATTTGTTTCAGTAGATATTTTATGTAATTAATATTTACATCAAATTAAAAAATTTATTTAAATTTACGAATATAATTATTTTAAAACTTAAATTTATTTTATTTTTAAACATAGTCCTGCAGGCTTTTTAAACCTTATTTTAAATTTTATTCATCTTTTATTAATCTTTTATCGGCTGGGTCACACAGTGGTTAGAGTGCGGACCTTTCATGCGAGAGGCCACGGGTTCGAATCCTAGTGAAAGTGTAAAAACTTGTATCTGGTTTTCAACTCGACTCAACTATCTTTCGCCTTTGGGTTCAAATTAATGGCTTAAATAATAATTAATAATTAAATATCTTTAATAAAAAATACATTAATATAACAATATAAACAAATACAAAATGTAAACAAATAATTCAATTAAATAATATAACTCACTGATATAGAAAACCATATAACTCAAATACAAAATTATTACAAGATAAACAAAAATAGAATTGTAAATATTAAAAATCTAAGGCTTTTCTACATGTTATAAGGCGTAGTACTATCTCATGTTTAAATTATATGTGGTATTCATTTGATCAGTTCTAATATATGAACATAACTCCCCTGTTTCGACATGCACATATATAGTCAGGCTGCTTAGCCTATCACGATGAACAATTAGCACGTAGAGGTGCCGGCAAAAAAAATAAAAAATAAAAAAATCATTAATAAAAATTAAGAAAGGACGTTTCTGAATCTATCGCACTTACACTTTACGAAAATATTAATTATCGCTTATATTATATCAAAATTAAATATCATAAGATAGTAATTTAATATTTTCCGGAATAAAAACCATATGACAGTTAATAAATTTTAAGGAGAAGAATAAGTTTTACCATAATGCTTATTTTTATAGCATTTTTACATCACATTTGACAGTTTGTTTTGACAGTTCCAGAGAAGTACTTTATTAAGCACTAATCCATTATGTTTATTAAAATTAAAGCAATATTGAACAAATTTTAATTGATATTTGTTATCCAAATTTTAAATTTCCAACACCCTTGTATATCCATTGAATTTGAATGTATTTATATCATTACCTTTGTTTTTTACATCCGGGTCTGAATCAAGGTTTGAAAAAAACGATGTGGGTTAATCAATTAAAAAAATATTTAATAAGAAATGTTGACTACGGTAGCCAGGCTACCTTAATTTTAAAAATTCGAATATCAAATGTCAAATGTGAAATTATAATTTTATATTTGTTTATAAAACGTTTTGTTTATTTATTTATTTATTTATAAACAGTCTCTTACGTCATACAATGTATTAAGGGAGTGAAGCAATTGACAGCGATGACTCTGTGATAACACATTTCCATAATCATTAGGTTGTTCTAAACTTATTAATGTATTTGAACTATACTAGCAATGACGATGTATAGGCGATATATGACATAACTCAGAGAACCCAATGTAAACCAACTGAGATTTGAAATTTTACTTTTATTTTTATACTCTTAAAATGTTATAATGAGTTTAACTCTAAAAATGATTAAACAAAAACTTTTAAAAACTGTATAATATTTTTTTTTTTGAAATAAACAATGGCATTTATTTCATAAGTTTTTATATATTAGTTTACTTAACTGGTTTAAACGTCTATTTAAATTTTACAAAATAATCTTTTATAAACTGTTCATTGTGCAACTATCTTTCAGACATAGTCATTTGGTCTTACGCGACTACAACAAACGCTTTACAAAAGGGAAATTTATTAATAAATTTTAAATTATACTAGCTAATACCCGGTTCACGTTGCTTCGCCGCTTAATGGAGGTTTAATTTAAGTTGATGTTACTGCAAAAAGTTAACACAAAAATTGCACATGGTGTAGTAAATATTAGTTTTAAAATATAATAAAGCAATTCTTTTAAAACGATTTTTCTAGGATTATTCTAGTAATTTTTTTAAACTTTCTGTAATTCAAAGAAGTACTAACTACTTTCCAAAATTTTTTTTGAACAAACGTCGGGAAGGCATGGTTTAATAAATTCCAAGTTTGTTCATAGAGTTAACTCCATTTTCAAAACGGAACACGTGTACAAAATTTGAAGAAAATTTCTAATTTAGAGTAAAGTAACGAAAAACTTTTAAAAACCTGTTGGTTTTTTGAGGCTTTCTTTTTAGCCAAAGTAGTATTCGCAAAATTGGACAATATTTGCTTCCAAAATTTTTTTTGACCAACCGTCGGGCCGACATGGGTTATCAAATTCAAAAACTGTTAATAGTGTCAACTCGATTCTTAAGGAACATCACGTATACAAAATTTGAAGTCAATCGGTAAAATCGTTTTAATTTTAGAACAAAAACGTTTAAATTCTTGCACCACAGCCCCAACTTGGCGGTCCATTAGAGCAAAATTTTTAGCCCACGATTTCTCTCCGTACTCAAAAACCTCTATATACAAATTTTCATGATAATCGGCTGAGCAGTTTAGGAGTCTATTCTCTACATACAAAGAAACAAACAAACAAACTTTCGCTTCTATATATATAGATTTGATTTTATAAATTTATTTAATTATAGTTTAAAAAAAACCTCTATAAATAAAATCAAAAAAATTATATTTTATTACAATTTAATTTTTTTTAAGTATCAATTATAAAAATTTTAAAATAATTTCCATTTTATTATCATCTGTATGGTATTGAATTTTTCTAAACTTTACTAATTAATAGTCGAACTGTCATAAAACTTCAGAACTTAATAATACAAACTAATAGAAAGTAATATAAACCATTTTTTTTTTCTAATTTCCTACAATCAAATGAAAAATGAAAATACCTGACATCATGATTTACTATAGTTTAAATGTATTTAAAAAAAAAACTATTTTTCAATTCAATTTAGTTTTTCATTTGTTATGTCATCACTATTATCATCATTTTGCAACATCATAACTATAATTAATACGCGTTTTGATGATAAAATGACAATTATTTGAAAATACATTTCACTCTATAGATATTATAATTGTATTTTTATTTTAGTTTTTGTAATTTTAATAATTTTTATTTATGATTACAGGTAATTGAAGACTTTGGTTATATATATGATAGTTCAGTAACAGTACCACCATCAAATATACCAATATGGCCATATACATTAGATTTTAAAATATCACATGAATGTAAAAGTGGTACATGTCCATCAAGAATATTTGCTGGTGTATGGGAAGTACCATTAAATGCACATTATGTTGAAGGTTATGAAGGTGGTCATTGTCCATATTTAGATCAATGTGTATTACATAATTTAGATACAGATGAAGTATTTGAATGGTTACAAGAAGATTTTGCTAGACATTATGAACAAAATAAAGCACCATATATGATGCCATTCCATACAAATTGGTTCCAAAGTAAAGATTTAGTTAGAGGATTACATAAATTTATTGATTGGACATTAACATTGTAAGTATTAAATGTTGATTTTTATTTTTAAAAATTTAAATATATTAAATATTAGGTTTCAGCAGTTCGGAT